>BMAO01032068.1:0-21107 GCA_019973975.1 Trichonephila clavata
TACAGAACATACACAAAAATTTCAGTTAATTATTTTTAAAACTTTTTTAGCCCCGTTGAGCATTTAAAAACATTTCGTGTAAAGCGCGTTTTAAAGTATGACATATTGCTTACTTTTACTAAATTTGTAGTTTTTGTTCTAGTGAGCGGAAAATAATAAATTTGGTATTTTTATAAAGCTGATAAGATGACCTATAAAATAAAATCATAAACAAAATTTGTCAATTTTGGGCAAAATTCACAATTTTTGGGTATGCGGATACCTTTAAAACAAAGAATTAAGTGTTGTACGTATTACTTTTAAAAATACAATAACGTTACAATTCATTTAAAAATTATTTTTTATATTGTGCTATGTATTTATACTACTTAATAGAAAGTTTTAATGATCTTAATTAAACTTGAATGTGTTCTCACTACAAGGCCAGACAGATTGCGCATGTGCAATTGAGTTAAATGAAATGATTGTTGTTGATTACGTCCAGATAGAGAGACGGAAACATAAATTAATACTAGTTAGTAAGGTCCTCTCTTTTGTGAATTTTTAACCCATTTTGTAATAATATAAATATTTTGGTATGAATAACTAGTATTTTTCAATACTTTTTATATAAGTTGAAAATCTATTATAGAATGTTTCTTGTTTTTTACTCTGGCACTAAAATGAAACATTTAAAAAATTAGAAAGAAGCAAATAGTTCTTTAATTCCATTTTTTATATCAAAATTTAAAAAAAAAATACTCCACAAGACGGATACTTTAATTCAGAACAGTTGATAAAAAATCCAGATAAATAAGGTACATAAATTTTTGTTATTATTTTAGCGTTAATATAGTAATTCACTTCCTAAAACAAGTTCCTTGCTTGTGGGAATATAATAGGAAGAATTCAAAACCTATTATGCAAAGCATCACGCAGCAGCTATGCAAATTAAGTTTAGTTTGGTTTTCCCGATTATTATCTCACTGGTGTGCAATGGACTATTAAATAAATATAGATAACTATAAAATCTACTCCATATTATAACGCCCCTTTTTGATTTCAACTAATTTTCTTCCTGAACTACCGTGATGATTTCTGAAACATATGCGCAAACGTCCAGAAAGGAATTCGGCTTTAGAATGCAACAATGTATAAAGAATATGAATACAGGAATCTAAATTTGATATAGACCTACAAAACAAAAGGTAAGTTAAATAATTAAGCTTAAAATGTTGGACTTTTTAAAATTAAATAATCTATAAGCAAATAAAAATGAGACAATTGTATGAGAATGAACAATATCTAATCGAAAAGTTTGCTACTTATAACGAAGTCGCTCAATTTAATACCAAGTAATAATTTATCACATTTTTTTTTATAAAAAATGATTTTTTATGAATTAAAGGATTTTTTGTATTGTTGAAAAATTGAAAAACTATCATTAATAAGTAATATATATATATACTAGCTGACCCGGCAAACGTTGTTTTGCCATATAAATTATTTCTAGTGAATATTTTGGTAGTCAAACAAAAATTAAGTAACTCATTGTTAGTGTGTGGCGATGTGGTATGTGACTGTAAGAGGAATGGATCTCTGTGAACTATGACGGCCTATAAAAGTAACAAAACACCAAACATTCGTTTTTTGAGTTATTTGCACTTTTATTGTTTTAGCTAATAAATTTCAAATTACATCTCTATCACAAACTATGACAATTAAAAAATAACTTTATCAGTCTCTTAGTGCAATGGAGTGTACGATATTTTTAGTGAGTCCATCTTTAGCCAACACAAACAAACTAGATGGCTTATCTACGCGAGAACATGCCGCATATAATTATCCGTGTGAAAAACATGATGTGCCCAAATCTAAGCCACAAACAGACATCGTTTGGCCTTGAGACTCATTGATTGTCATTGCGAATACCAATCTAATTCGAATTCAATTGGCACATCTGTGAGGAAAATATGGATTCGTGGTAGTAATACATCTTCTCATCGGAACTTGTCATTCAAAATGCTTGCCTCGACAACGTTTTTCATCAATTTTTCAATGACTAATCGTGTGCCATTGCGCAGTCGTGGCGGGTTCAAATTAGGAAGCAAAAAAACCGGAGATCCAACCTTCAGTTGTAAATGGTCGGTGGCATGCCTGGCAAATCTAATGAGTTCAAAAACTCTGCTCTATAATTTACAGCTTTGTTGGTATCTAAAAAGTATTAATAGATTTGTATGACATCAAGTCCCTGTCATCAACTGTTGTATCTTGAAATTCAAATTGTTGACGTCCACATTTTTTGCTGCCAAAATTGCTCTTTCTGCCAGACACTTATGATTCAAGTATTGCATGTGTATATCAGGGAATATCTCGTCAATGAGAGCATTTTGCGAGTTAATGATTGGGCAGAAATTGGTCGGCAATTTTATGCATCCAGTGTTTTCATGTACAGCTACTTTTCCGTCGCCGATATCTAATAGTTGTTTTGATAATGTTTCAGCGGATGGATCTTGAAGCATTTGTGAACGCGCATCAAAGAAAAGTCACATTTGGCGCGAAACTGGTTTTTGACGCCAAGCGAAATAAACAACACACCGGGTAAAACAATTGCTCGTTTTAAGGTTTTTAATTAATACCTTTTCAATTAATTGCTATATCGGAATGAAAAACAGTTTACGTCAAATTCTCAGACCTACTGAATTTACGCACAAAATTTCATAAGAATTCTTATATATATATATATATATAAGAATTATATATATATATAAAGAAGAAAAGCGACTGACCTACTGACTGATTGACTAATCACGATATCTCCGGAACTGTTCATACTACAGACATAAAATTTGGTAGACATGTTTCTTTCATGGAGTAAAGATCAGCTAAGAACGGATTTTGCGAAATTCGAACCGCAAGGGGCGTTACGGGGGTTAAGGGGCGTTATAAATAATTGTTTCTATTTTTAAACTTCTCGAAGCACAATTTTGAAATTGAGTAAGTAGATTCCTTTCATAGAGTAGAGATCCGCTACAAAATGAGTTTGGCGAAAATAGAACCCGAAGTGGTGTTGCGGGGGCTTAGAGGGAGTTTTAGATAATTATTTCCATTTTTAAACTATTAGACGCACAGTCTTTAAATTTGATAAATAGGTTCCTTTCATAGAGTAGATATCAGTTACAAGATGAGTTTTGTGAAAATAGTCCCCCCCCCCAAATGGCGTTGCGGTGGATTAAGGGGCGTAATAGATAAATACACTATCTGGCCAAAAGTATCTGGACACCCAGTGGTATGGTCTTAGAGTGTCCTGAGGCACATATTAATATGACGTTTGTCCCTCTTTTGCATGGATGACAGCTTGCACACGTTTGGGAAGACTTTCCACCAATTTTTGATAGGTGACCATAGGAATTGCCTTCCAGGCATCCATCAAAGCTGAAGTGAGTACTTGCAGTGAGGATGATCGATTTGACTGGTTACGTAATCTGCGCTCTAATTCGTCCCAAAGTGTTTTATGGATTTAGATCAGGGCTCTGAGAAGGCAGTCCAGTTTTTAAACACCCATTCGTCAAACACGTCTGTGCAAGACTCGATATGTGAATGGAGCAGTTATCCTGCTGGAAGAGAAAATGGGGTTTCCCCGAAATATTGCCATAGAGTTGGGAGTGCAGCATTGTCCAGAATGTCCACATACATCTCAGAGTTCATGTTTCCAATCACAGGAACTAACGGACCCAGGCCAAACCACGAGAAACACCCCCACACCATTATGCTTCCACCACCAACTTAACAGTCGGCACAATGCAGTCACTAAAGAAACGTTCGTCGGGCATCCGCCAAACCCAGACGCGTCCATCCGACTGCCAGTCTGTAAAGCGAGATTCATCACTCCAAAGAACAGTTTTTCCACATGTCCACAGTCCAATGACGGTGAACTCTACACCATTGCCAATCGATGCTTCGCATTCTGTGGAGTGATGTTTGGCTTGTGAGCGGCTGTACGACTATGGAATCCCAAGTTTTTTAACTCTCGACAGAGAGTCCTGCTACTAACACTAATTCCTGATGAACTTTGGAACTCCTGAGAAATTTCCACCAACGAGGACTTGCGATTTTGTTTCACTACCCTTTTCAGAGTTCTCCGGCTGCGTTCACCAAGTATTTTCGGCCAACCGGTTCGTTTTTCTGCCGTTTCACTGCCTCGACGTTTCCACTTCACAATTACATTATTTACAGTGGATTTAGGCTTCTGTAGAATGTCAGCAATCTCACGAATTGATTTCCCACAAAGGTGACATCCCACTATACTGCCACGATCCAACTCACTAAGCTCCTTTGACTTACTCATTGCCTCACAAACGCATAAATACAATCTGACAAACCACTACCAACACTTTTATAGCTTTCAATTACGTATCAAATTGCGTCACTCGCCAGAACCACTTTTTTAAGTGGTGCCCGGATACTTTTGGCCAGATAGTATATTTCCGTTTTTAAACTATCATATCTACCTGCTTGAAAATTGGTAGTCATGTTTCTTTCATGGAGCAAATATCCGCTACAAAATGGGTTTTGGGAACATGGACCCCAAGGGATGTTGCGGGGTGTTTAAGGGGAGAAATAAATAATTATTCAGATTTTTAAACTATTAGACGCACACTTGAAATTTGGTATGCAGATTCTCTCATAGCGTAGCGATACGCTACACAATGGGTTTCGAGAAAATCGACCTCCAAGTGGCGTTGCGGGCTTAAGGGGCGTTATTGATAATTATTTATTTTTAAACTACTCGACGTACAATCTTGAAATTTGATAAGTAGATTCCTTTCATAGATTAGAGATCGGCTACAAAATGGATTTTGTGAAAATGCCCCCAACACAATTGGTGTTGCGCGGGATTAAGGGGGGATAGATAAATATATCCGTTTTTAAGCTACTAGACCTAGCTGTTTGAAAATTGGTACGCATGTTTTTTTCATGGAGTAAAATACGCTACAAAATGGGTTTGGGGAAATTCTACCCCAAGGGGTGTTGCGGAGGGGGGGGGTTAAGAGACGTTATAAATTCCGATTTTTAAACTATTAGACGTACAATCTTGGAATTGGGTAAGCAGATTCCTCTTATAGGGTAGAGATACGCTACAAAATGGTTTCGTTGAAATCGACTCCCAAGTGGCGTTACGGGGCTCAAGGAGCGGTATAGATAGTTATTTCCATTTTTAAACTACTGGAAATACAGTCTTGAAATTTGGTAAGAAGATTCCTTTCGTATTGTAGAGAACCGCTACAAAATGGGTTTCGCGAAAACCAAACCACAAGTTTCATTTCGGAAGATTAAGGGGCGTAATAGATAAATATTTCCGTTTTTAAACTGTTTTATCTACCCGCTTGAAAATTGGTAGGCACGTCTCTTCCTTGGAACACAGTTTTTATAACAAAAAGTAAAACGAAAATTGACCCCAAGGATGGTTGCGAAGGGCCAAGGGGAGTTATAGAAAAAAATTACTGTTTTTGAATAGTTATACCCACGTACTTGAAATTTGTTAAGCATGTTTCTTTTGTTGAATAGGGAACTACTAAGAATGTATTTTACGGAAATCAACTCCTGGGCGGTCAGGGGGTTACTAGGGCATATTGACAAAAAATCTCCTTTTTTCGAACAACAAGGACTATAATATTGGAATTTGGTTTGCATTTTCCTTTTGTTAAATTGAAATCTGCTAAGAACAGTTATATTGAAGAACGACTCTCAACGAATTACGGAGGGTATTGATAGTAAAAACTTCGTTTTTGTTGCATTAGATTTAGAGTTAAAATTTGTTTTGCATGTTTATTTTACGGAGTAGAGATTCACCATAAAAATTGGTTTTGCGGAAATCCACATTCTTATACGGTTACGAAAGTGCAAGCACCATTCTATTATTCAATTTTAGAGATTTTTAGAAAATACAAATTAGAAGTCCTGTCCTTTTTTATATCAAGAGTCGAGAGTTACAGTTATAATTATATTTTTCAACATAATCGAATTCTTAGTACTAGGGCTCAGATATCAAGAATTTATGTATATATATATATATATATATATATAAACAGTATATATTTATAAAACATCGTGAAATACCCAGGGAAGCGATTGAGTAACGGCTAGTATATATATATATAGGGAGAGAGGGAACTATAATAGTAGGAGTTGAAAAAGAGCATAATTTGTCTGCATTGTTGTAACAATGCTTACTAATTTACTAGTTTGGTGGAAAAACCGGTTTTCAAAGCCAACTTTTGTCATTGTTTTAAAAGTTACATTGTTGCAACAATGGAGACGAATCTAGGTTGGTGTCGAAATTCAGTAATTAATTTAATTTAATTAATTAACTGGTAATTAATAAATTAATTTTTGAAAAAACTGTATTAACATCAAGTGTTATCTACTACAAGTTTAAAAAAATTATTTGAACTTGATTGGAGGAATAGAAAGCATTTTATTAACGATTCAAAATTTGAGCAAGATGAATATATATATAAATAAATATAGAGAGGAGAGTGAGCTAATGGTAGAAAATGAAAAACAACACGAATTTCAACAACTTACGAGCAAATTAAATGTGAGAAACAATTTTATTGTAGAATACGCTCTTTGTGGTTACAATTCTGGCTTTGAACATTTTGCTATAGCTATCGCTTAAATTTTTGATCTTTGTACCATTATGTACCATGTTATATATAGTGAATATTTTTATTAACAGCACATTTAATAAGTTTTTAAAGATTAACAAATAATTTTCCGCCTGTTGAGCCTTTCTTACATATGCTCGACTGAGTCAAAGTTTACTAATAGAGCAGTATAAATAGCTTTGTGATGGTTCCAAACCAAGCCTTTTATTAATCCTCTGAGGAAAAATATTTCTTAACTTTTGTATGTTTATAAAATATCACTTCCTGTGAAGAAACCATGATTTATATAAATTTGAAGACTGTTTAAACTCCAGCAAAGTGAGCGTAGGAGTTAGTCATTAGGCTCCTATTAAAGTTAGATAAACGAAGTTACTATCGGAAGTCTTTGGCGTTCTTCAAAAGATGCTATAGTTCGGGATATCCAGTTGACCAGGAAGAGATCTAATGAGTGCAGTTACGTAGGATCACGAGCAGTTGAGTGCATAATTACTTGTCTTAGGGACTTAGGATTATGATTTAATTTGACTGCCTCCTCGGTTTATAACATTGCTTGGTAGTAAATTGATAGATCAATGAAATTAGATATTTTTATAACAATGGCTAATTATTCGGTGTCCTAAACTTCACCTGCGACCGAAGGGTCACGATAGCTGTAACAAGCATATTACAAAGATATGTAAAGGGGGATATATAATTTAAATTATATATATATGTGTGTGTGTGAGTAAAATTTTTAATAATTTTTACAGAGAGAAAGAAATTATTTGAATATTAAAGAGAAAAGGATCATGCAGATTATGGAAAATTAAAAAATGGATGTAGCACTATTAATTCAATTAGGAAAAAATTAAAAGCTGACAGAGGACATGGAAAAAAGGAAGAAATTTATAAAATATATCAAAACAAGAAGTAGAAAATAAAGAATATAACAAGAGAGAAATAACGTAATAAAAATATAAAAGAAAAACATGAAGATCGAATCTATGAAAAGATACAAAAAGGAAATACAAAAAAAAAAAGCAATTTTGGTCTTAGAATCGAATAAGTAGGGTTAAACTAGTTTGTAGGCACCAACATTCCTCCTTTGCAACTCCGTAGGAGAAACCAAATAAACTAAATAAAATTTAAAGTATAAAAAACTCGCAGACAGTTTGAGAAAACAACCCAATTCAGTAACAAATTCTCCTAAAATGCTTAAGCAGAAAATTACTAAAAGAAATACCCAATAAAAGGATTCTTCAAAAAAAGAATTTTACAAAAGTTCTACACATAGATCTTTTTCCAAGAGATCCACAAGAGCCTTGAAACTAATGGAAAGCTAATATTCATTGTGTTGAAAATCCAAATTATACATACCGCATCCCTTACACCACCACGTAAAGATAGATGCCAAGAGAGATGACAGTCAAATTTGGTAAGCTATAATTTAGTTAGTTGTCAAAATGTAGAGACTTTTCAATGTGTAAGATGATCAAGATGTGTGTGGAAAAAATATAAACTGTGAGAAGATTGTTATAATATAATCTTTACAGCAAGACCCCTAACATGCTGACTATTTTCCTTATATATATATAATATATATATATATATGTATATATATATATATAATATATATATATAATATATATACATATATATAATATATATATATATATTATAGTATATATATATATATATACAAATGAAATGTAATATATGGAAAAAAACAAAAAAGTAATTCATAAAATTCCTCTATATTTAGGCGCAAATGTACCCCCAAATATAAAATATATATAATCTATAAACATATACAAATAGTATAAACCTAAGTATAATCAGTCAAGACAGAGTAAGAAAAATTATAGCCACAATAGTACAATATTTCTAGTGATGCAATATTTCTAGTTTTATTACATCGATTTTAACTCTATACAAGTTATTACGTTGGCTATTAAATTTTATCGTTATAATAGAAGTATTATGTATTTTATTTGTAATAATTACGCTCCTCTTAATATTTCTTCCTTTCCCTTTAGCCCAATGTATAGGCAAATTACAGGGGAAGGTTGACCAGTCAAAAAATTTTGCTTAAACCTGCAAGCTTGGATCCTATGGAAAGAGGTTGCTATTGTACTTCTGTGGCTAATTTTTCTGACTGCCTTGACTGGTTATACTTGGGTTTATAACTAATTTGTATATACATATATATGTGTGTGTGTCATCATACATTTACAAATTTATTCTGAAACAATGTTAATGTTTTCTTTATTAAAAAGACTGTAGAATTTATCTACATTTTTTAATCAATTTTCTTCTAATGTAAACCTTTACTGTCTTTTTACAGATTTAAAAAACATCATCACAAGAAATGAATATTGAGATATTGGTATCTGTGCTTGGTTTTATTTTGGGTAACCTAGCTGTGATATCCGGACAAGACACTAATTACGATGACGAAAAATTTGACATTGATTGGGCAGATTCTCTCTCTACTTATGTCCAAACTCCCTCCGGACCTATTATCGGTACCACTACTCAAATTCTTGCCGTATACGTGAAGACCTTTCTGGGTATACCTTATGCGAGACCACCAGTTGGTAATTTACGTTTCACAAAACCAATACCTGTTGACCCATGGGGCGAAGCTCTCAACGCTACAACCATGCCTCTGGCTTGTATCCAGTACACAACTTATCCTTATCCATGGTATGATTTCGAACCGGAAAAGAGTGAAGATTGCTTATATTTGAACATCTGGACTCCTTTCGATGCCACGCCAGGAACGAATAAGTCGGTAATGTTTTATATACATGGTGGCGAATCTTTTGGTTCTAATAGGAAGGATATATACGACGGACGAGCATTGTCAGGGCTGGGTGACGTTATTGTCGTGAGTCCTAATTATCGACTGAATTTATTCGGGTTTTTGACTTCTGGAACGAGAGATCTGCCGGGTAATTACGGTAATGTTTTAATTTAAAGTCTTTATTTTTTATTCAGAACTTGCAATGTGGTAATTTTTCTGCATTTGTTTTCAAATAGTTATTTTAGACATTTTTTTTTGCATGATTGTGTGGTATTATTTTATTTCTCTCAATAATAGTCATAGATACTTGTAATTAATTCCAAAAATATAATCTTAAAATAAGCATTTTCCCAAACGAAGCTCACGAAATTGACAAATTTAATTGGAAGCAATCTTATTTTAAATCTTTATTAAGTGTTTTCTTGGTAAACGAGTAATTAATTAATATTAGGGGTGATCAAATGAAAAGGTACGAAACGACATAAAAATTAAACAGTTAAATATTTGCATATTCCGCCAAGGGAGAATGTAGCGAGACATCTCGGGATGCCATTGGAGACTCTGACTGGGATCGGATCATGCGCGGGTGCCCGCATGCGCAGGAGAGAGCAAAGGCTCTTATAAAAAGCGGCGTCCAAATGATGCGAGCACAGAATTACTCGAGCACAGAAAAAGCATTAACTCCGATGTGTACTGTGAGACACTCCGACGCCTACGCAGGTCCATCAAGAACAAAAGACCGGGGCTGCTCACAGAGGGTGTGATTCTGCTCCATGATAACGCGCGTCCACACGTCTCCAGAGTCACACAAATGGAACTAGACAAGTTCAAATGGGAGACGTTGGACCATCCGCCCTACAGTCCGGACATGTCGCCCTGTGATTTCCATGTGTTTGGTCCACTGAAGAAACACCTGAAAGGGAAGCGCTTTAACTCGGACGACGTACTCAAGGACTGGGTCTCGTCACAGCCACAGGAATTCTGGGAATAAGGAATCCTGTGGCTTGTTTATCAGTGGGATCGTTGTGCTCAGGCCTATGGTGTATATTTTGAATAAAGTCTACATTTGTACCCACCGTGCCGTTTCGTACCTTTTCATTTGATCACCCCTTGTACATTGATCATTTGCATATGTAACAGTAAAAGAGAATTATGTCATTCACATTTGCTTAAAAGGCTAGATGTATGTCCATCGTTAGCTGTAGCTTTCATTTACATTTCAATGTTATTGTTCAATAATTACTTTAGTTTACATTAATATCATTTTATAGCTACCAATTTGTATTGCTAATAATCAAGTTCTTAATTAAAACCATATTCAAATAATAAAGATGAAATAGAGCTGGTAATTCATTTTCCAAATTTTAACACATTTATTACCTGTGAGAAATGATGATACCTTACACTTTAATGTTAATATTTCATGAGCCGTCTTAAACCTTTATCTACCGCAATATGATTTACTGTAATGTTTTTTATGGAGAATTTGTGCTTTGAATCACTACATTGAAAATTATCGGATATACATGAATAAAATACTCAACTTTCGGAAATTTAATCCATTAGAGCTAATTAAGGGGATACAGTACGATTCAATTGATAAAAATTGGTCAAAAAATCAAATTTAATTTTTTTAGCTTAAATTGTTTTTTATATAATTTTCAATGACCTGACAAAATTTTAAAGCTCTAAACTTAAAAAAACACAGAATTATGATAGCTTTTGTGTTCGTTTTTATTCACATCCTTATGGCAAATCGAAACTTTAAACTTACTTATCTCCGAAAGATAAAATAACTAGTTTGTCTTCATTTAAAATGGTAAGGCTTTTTTTCTGTTGGTCATAATGCTTTGAATTTTTTTTATCTATTGCTAATAGTACATGAAACAAAAGTTGGTATGCATTTTTGAATCAAAGCAATACTTATTTTTTAAAAAAAATAATTAAACTCAGAATTTGTACATTTTTTAATGAATTTTCAATAAGCATTCATAAAAAGAAGTATTGCACGAATACCAATCACGTTATCGCAAAACCCATACCAACTTTTATTGTGCATAGTTTGACATACTTTTAAATCAAATATTATGCGTGTATGTAAATTTTTGTAGGAGGAGTAGCATTTTAAAATCACTTCAAAAATTTTAAGTTTTTTCTTAAAAAATTAAAAGGCAAGCTTTTTATGAAATTTTGAGCACAAAATCTGTTTTACATTGTATAAACACATAGGAGACAACCAAAAAATTTTTGAAAATCCTTAAATTAAAAATTTTTGCTTAAATCGTACCATATCCCCTTAATTAAATTGGTACTTTAAAAGTACCCACAAAGGTCTAAAATATTCTCACCTAAAACGAAAGGACAGAATGACTTTTATAACATAGCTTTAACTCTTAAAAACGCTAAATAACTAGAGATCACTAATATTTTACAGCAAAAAATATTTATTTTTAAAGATTATTAAATTTTTAAAATTTGTTTACTTTTTTTCACACATATAAAAATAGCTTTTACTTATAAACTTAATTTGATGATATTCAAAGAGAAACAGTTTTTCTTTCCATTAATACACAAAAATTCATTACAAGTTGTGCATTTTGTGTGAGATTTCAACTGAATGCTTTTTAAACCATTGTATCCTGGTGTGGGAAATGCTGTATTTTCTTAACATGAACTACTTCACCTTGAGTCTTGTTCAGTCTCTTGATCGTTATCTTGAGAATCTAACGAACATTAGAGCAGATTATTTGCTGGGATTATTAACTTTCTTCATCTGAAAAATCAACTGTTAGTATATCTCTGGTTTCAGATGGTAGGTTCTGTAATAAATTCAAAGCCTCTTGAAGACTGAGCTTTTCCCCCCAAAACTTCCAAAGAAAAGGAAATAATAATAATATTAACACCTTGAAAATCATCTCCAATTATTGTGTGCTAAATCTCAGATACATATAAAGAAATTAATGTGTTGTTAATTTTTGAAGTAAGAATAGATATTTCGTTTAATTATGTGACAAAAAAAGCTCAGATTTAAAAATTTTTGGAAACGTCATTATAAAACAATAAAAAAGCAAAAAAAAGTAAGTTAAGCTAAAAAGAAATACCAAAAAAAAAAGCATGTGTCTATTGCACTATAGACTCTACAACACAACAAAAAACAACAATAAGCAATACGGAAGAAAAAAACTAAGTTTTTTGTCTAACACCCAGTTTGCTGTCGGTGCTTATAAGTACCGCAAACTTATTCAACTGTAAAATTAATTACATACACTGTTCACTTAAAATAAATAGTCCAATCGTTTTCTAAGGTCCTTCATCAACATACAAAAAATAAGACCCTGTCTTTTTCACATTAACTACTTTTTCGGAACAAAATGACAATCTTCGCAATCCGATCAAAATGTCAGCTGAAAACGCAACTTCTATAAAACTATTCCCCTTTCCCTCTAAAATATTCAACATAGAACCCGTGCTGCCATGTATCGTAGAAGAGTGGATTTACAAAAGAATATTCCTGCTAAGCATCATCAGAGTATACTCGTAAAAATGGTTCTTCTGCGTAATTTTAAAATTAGTGGTACTTATTTAGGTAGATAAAGGGTTAATCTGGAAAAGTTAAATATTTAAGCACCTATACTAATTGTTACACCTATACCAATAAAGAGCTCCTGTTAATTTAGCCGAATTCACACTAACTCAAGTGAGTGAGTAAATATTAACGTCCCACTGTTCAGCTACACGAGGGCTTTTGGGGACGGTCCGCGTAATTTTGAACCAAGTGACGCGGACCACACGGCGGGTCTTCAGTGGTATTGGGATCGAACTCATGACACACTAGCCACAATCCGATGCCTAGACCACTTGGCTACCACGGCCACCACACTAACTCAAACCACGATCACTAGGATTTTTATTTGCAAGCTTTAAATTGAAGGAAAAAAATGTATTGAATATTACAACTTTTCTTAACTTCATTTCATTGCTTTTTTATTAAATCATTTTATTATTATTTTTATTTCTCTTTTTTAGTAATTCTTTCTTTGTTTTCTGTGACCGAGTATTTTATTGATTATGTTTTTACTAAGCATATAGTACATATAAAGTGAGGTTGTTTTGGTGGTAATATGGTTTCATCCAGTTATTCTGTCCTTTAAAGGCAATTGTTCAAATTTAGAAGCTTTCATAGAAATTGTTCAAATTTAGAGGCTTTCATAGAAATTGTTTTACATCCAGAAAGTAAAATATAAAATAAATTTGTAAAATATACACATATATGTACTTGTAAAAGAGAAATAGTGCTCAATTTAAATCATGAGCCTCTGTTGCAAGGAACTACGAAAATTTCCTGGAGAGAAAGAATTTTTGTTCACAATACATTTATATATAATAAATAAAACTGAAACACCGATTATTTATTGAACATTCTAAATTTAAAATTCCAACGTATAAAAAATTCAGGATAGAAATGTGAAGATAATTCTCCAATATTGTAACGCACACCATCTATATTTTCTTGCAGAACTGGCCTTTCAGTGGCTCTAAAAAATTAAATGTTTAACATATTGGGGGAAAATAGGCCTTTACATGTTATGCCGCCAACCAATTTTGTTAAATCAAAGACGTCGCCAAATGCCGCGAAACCCAGCCAATAATGAAAAATCGCTTTCGAGTGTTTTCAAACGCTATAATAATAACAATAACAACATTTGGCGACACCTTTTGAATTGCCGAAGTTTTTTCATTGGCGAAATTAGTGAATGGTATGATATTTAGTACAGAAAATTAAACGAGTCTTACAGTAGTCGCGCATATGATGTGTATATATAACATCTGACATGTTATCGTGGTAAATACGCCAATGGTAACTTAAATCCTGAAAAAAATGAATCGGGTAGGATTGGAAATAATTTTCTATTGAATAATTATATTTTTAGTGAAAATTTTATTTAATTATCTCAAGGAGTAATGCAATTTTGTATCAAAAATAATTATTTTTGTTCATTTTGGGGAAGAGTGGAGCTTATAACTAAAATATGACGCATATACTTGTGATTTCAAAGTATTTAAAAACCGTTGAAAAACAGCTTCAATAACAATACCAGTGTTAGTTGTCGAAACATTTCGATTTGTGTTCATTTCGAGCTTAAGTTCATCATTCAAAAAGCTATGAAAAGCTCGGCTTCTGGCAAACTGAAGCTAACGTTAAAATCACCACTCGAAATCATGGGAAGTGGGTGATAGTTTTTTTAAAGAGCAGAGCCACCTTCGGTATATGGTTTAAGTACAAAATGCAGGAAATTTTAATATTTTAAATCGTTTGATTCGGAGAATTGTATACGACAACTGAAATCACTGTCCTCAAATTTCATACACAACTAGCCCGGAGTCTTTGACAATCGAGCGTAAGAATCGCAAGTTTATCCTGGTTGAAATCTAATAAGACTTGCTGGTATATGCGAAGTGGATTTAGAGTCAAGAAAATGAAACCAAGTTTTTGAATTCGAATATTTTGGAATGATAAATTTAACAATATAAAAAAAGGCTGACGGCTACTAGAGTTGGACCCCTATGCGAGGGTAGTGAAAAGTCATCACGAAGCGCGCTGATTGGTCAAATCAAATAGTACACGTTTTTCCGTCCCTTTTTACGAAATTACTTCTAAAAATATCAAGCAACCAAGAGGAAATATGTTACACATCAAAAAATTTTTTACAATGTTTAATTTTACACTGTAAAATTAATCGATTTTCAAAATCACTTCCAGGGATTTGGGATATACTAGAAGCTCTCAAGTGGGTCCGAAGAAACATCGAATATTTTGGTGGAAATCCCAATCAGATCACGCTGCATGGACAGAGCTCTGGAGCAATTATCATCAGTATGCTCTGTGTGTCACCCTTAACCAAAGGTCTCTTTAGCAAAGCCATTTTGCAGAGTGGCTCTGTGATTTTTATTCAGGCCAATCCTACAGATCACAACTTGCGAGTCGGTCAACGTATTGCAAAGACCGTAGGCTGCGCAACGAACGAAAGAAACATCCAGACTGACACAGAATCGGTTGTCAGTTGCCTTAGAAGTAAGATAAGCATTTATTAAAGTTTCCATCTTATTTTTTAAAAAAAATGTTTCTTTTTTGGTAAAAATAAAATGTCATTTAATACTTCTCTCTTAACTGTTTTTTCTTCCTGTTTCATTTTTTTTTTTGTATACAGGGTGTCCTAAAACGGCCGCATAAACTCTGCACAGATAAATTCCTCGTCGGGAGTACATGAAAACTGCCCAAAGAAGCATTCCTGTACGGTCCATAGTTTACGAGAAAAATACGAAAAACAAAGTATGATGTCACTTCCGGTGCAAGAAAAAAAAACCACTTTATTGGACATATTAACAGAAGTATATGCACAATTTAAGGCAGATGTTCAAAATGTCCACCGTGCATGTCGAGGCAGGCTTGAGCACGCCGTGGAATGGCTGTCATCTCACGTCGCAGCATCGTGGGGTCCACCGAAGTACAAGCAGCATGCAGAATAGCAACTAAGTCCATTTGTGTTGTCACTGCATCTCGATACACCAGTTCCTTGAGATGACATGTCGCAAATACATGTCGCAGTAGTTACGGATGGAATACATGGCTACCATACGAAGACTACCGGTAGCTGCAAGATGCAGCCTTTTTAATACCAGTTCAACGGCGGCTTAACGTCATTCCACGGCGCGCGCATGCATGACGCGACATGCGCGACGAACGTTTTAAACATTATCGTCTGGAAAGATATGCAAATACTGTTGTTGATATGTCCAATAAAGTGTTTTTTTTCTTGCACCGGAAGTGACATCATACTTTGTTTTTCGTATTTTTCTCGTAATTTATGGATCGTACAGGAATGCTTCTTTGGGCAGTTTTTATGTACTCCCAACGAGGAATCTAGCTGTGCAGAGTTTATGCGGTCGTTTTGGGACACCCTGTATATAAAATCTTAATTCATTGTCTTTATAATAAACAGCGTTAAGGAAATCTTAATGCACCTTTATCTTAATGTAAAAAAAGTTGGTTATCTCTGATAGAAAACGTTCTTTATTAATTTTTAGCAAACAAAATACCTTATGTTACGAAGTTCTAGGGTTCAACGTTCATTTCTCAGAGTCAAGCGATTAAAATTATTAAGAAAATAATCGTTTGAATTGAATTTAAATAAACAGCCAGAATTCTAATTTTTTGAATAACAATACTAGTCGGAAATATTTATGGAATATCGTGGTGCATTCAAGCTACGAAAACGCACACTTATTCATGTAAATCAGCATGAAAATATTTTTAAAAACTGGTGATAAAGATGTATATATTTATGTATATAAGAGTAGAAATATAGTAATAAAATATTTTTTCCTCGTATATAGTTAACGTGGAGTTACAGTAGTTAAGGAAGGAATGAAAATTTTCCAACTTCTCTAGCTTATTTGTATATATGCAGGAACTATAAATATATATAGTTTAGAAATCAAATTGCTACAAATTCCCAATTTTTTATCACTTTTATTGAGGCTAATATCTATGATGGTGCATGTCTTGTGATAATTTCCAAGCTCAAGGATGGAAATAAGCAAAAGTTACATCAAATTGCTTAAAAAAGAAAAAGACTGTTCGAAGAAGCAAATTTTTAGTCCTCCCGCCACCCGTGGAAAGTGTGATCTGAGTTAAGAAACATGAATTTCGTGTTTGCACAAACTCCATAGAGAACGTGAATCAGTTTTGTATAAACATTTTTAACAAAATTTTTATTTGATTCGAGGAACCTCTAGGATTGATTTGTGGAGCGAGCCCCAGAATCCCGCGCAACACAGTTTAAAGAACCAATGCTCTGTTACAAAGAAAATATTGTACAGTCCTCAAATTAATGAAATCTACTTAATTATTGTCTCAGTTTTCATCGCAACTGGATAATTAACTTCGAAAAATAGTTTTTTCACTAGGGAAAAGGGAATTCAGTTTTATTTTATTTGTGTATCTGATTTTTATTTATTGATTTTGTTATATATGTTACCGGTAAAGTATGAAATCCGGCATTCTGTAGAATGCCTAGGCATTCTGTACAATGCCTAAATCTAGCCGGCAATGTATGAAATTATTCCTATTTCACACATTGCCTAGGCATTCTATAGAATGCCCAATGAGAAACCGGCAAAGTATAAAATACATCTCAAATTCATTTCGAATATTGTCAATTGGTAAAATATAAAACTTTTAATGCGTGGCTCAGGCGCAGAATCTGTTAGTTGTACATTGCTGTTTGTTCGGTAATGTCAAAGTACTCAATTTTACTTAAATTTGTTCAAGAATAAAATTGTTTTTTTCCCTGTTCTACCTGAAAATGAAGGAGCAGGCTATAGTGTTGAAGAATGAGACATGGTCTAAGGCAGGGGTTGACAACCTATGTCACACGTGCCACATGTGGCACGCGGTATAATTCTTAGTTTCACTTTGCACTACTTAACAAATTTGTAAATTTGTAAATTGTTTCAAAAATGCTCTACTGTGTGGTTTGCTGAATCATATTGGTTGATTGGTTTGACACGCAACAGCTAAAAGGTTGCCGACCCATGGTCCATAGACATGAAACAACTATTCAACGGCTAGTTGCCCGAAATTCGAGTTAATGCTAAAAAAAAAAGGTTTTTTCTTAACTGAAATTACTTACTAGAAGTAAATAACATTTAAAAAATGCTAAAATGACTACTAAGAAGAAACCCAGGGACTATTGGTTGAATTAACTATTGGTAATTAACTGAAATTACTTACTAGAAGTAAATAACATATAAAAAATGCTAAAATGAAACGCAGAAGAAACCCAGGGACTATTGGTTGGTGAACAGCTATGATGTGATGCTTGTTGAAAATAAAAGTATAAACTCATTTAAACTGTTAAAGAAGGCGTCAGCACCATAAAACAGTGGTCCCCAACCCTTGGTCCATGGATAAAAGGGTATCAGACCACTCAAGGAGCATTAAATTATTTCCATTATATTTACTAAGGTGTATTTTTCTCGTGTTTGTGTGACTTTCCATGGAAATCACTTTATATTTTATGTGAAACCATTTTATAATTATTTTTGGTGCAACTGAATTTTATTCTGAAGGGATACTTAATTACAATTAAATTATAAAATCAAAACAATTTAAAATATAAATAATCAACGTCCCACCCTCAGCGGGCTGCCGAAAAATTATCAAACGTAGACTGGTGCGGAAAAGAAAACTTTTGGGAAGAACCTGCTATACAGTATTACGTCCCGGATTCTTTTTTTCCCCAACGAGGCTGCAGATTGTTATTTTTACCATTTTCAGGCCTAGTACATTCCCCAGGGGCTGGTATCCCTTTTTAGAGCGATATCATGTAGGCGATGACAATTGCCACCGGTAACTTTGACACCCAGTTTGACGATGGGAACTTGCTCTAGGAATTTAATTGGCCAAGAGCAAAATTAAATTCTGGATTCTGGGGATGTGATAGAACTCTGAAAAACTTTCGACCAAATACAAAAATGTTACACGCTATGATATTGAACTGAACATCCACTTACGTGAAACTTGTCAGAAAAAACAGAAAATTATTTTTAAAAAAAGAGGTATGTAGTACAAAACATTGACCCCCCCCCCCGAATGCCAATGTATTGGCACTTGTAATGAGTGCTAAATAGGATGGTTTCTATCAACATTGAACTTTTGAAGGAATTTTAATACAAGTGTATGCGAAATCGCAATTTAGCAATAATTTTTTTAATGGCAGTCTCATTATTTTGTCAGAATAACATTTGTACTTTTAGGAATGTAAGTCATTGATATAATATTCTTATCATGACCTTTTTTCATACTTTGCCTAAATAGCTTTAGGCATTCTATAGAATGCCTAGGCAAAGTATGTAATAAATCTCTTATTTCATGCTTTGCCTAAAAACGTCCGGCATTGTATAGAATGCCGGCATTCCATACTTTGCCGGTAACATATTCATATATATAAGAAAAATTTACTGTGTGTATTGTACAACTATTTTTTTTTCGAAAGTTATCAAATTAACTATGGAAATCTGAAACAAAAAGAAATAATTGTTTGAAATGTAACTGAGAACTTAAGCTTGCTTTCTTTCATATTCTTTATTTTATTCTACAGGAAAAGATGGTCTTTATCTAGCTAGGGTACTCAATTCATTTAACCCTGCATCAGATATCAGTTTTTTCCCTCAATATGGAGACGAACTATTCCCAAATCCACCTTACGAGGAAATTAAGAAGGGGCGTTTCCACCAAATTCCACTTCTGATTGTCACAATAGCAATGAAGGCGTGACTGAAGTCACTTCTATTCCAGAACTATTCGGATTTTTTGGTGACAATACTCCATTATTAACAAACTTCGGCTAAGTTTCTACTGCAGAATGTTTTTCTCGGTAAAAGCTGTTCTATCGACTCTGTAGGTAATTACTATTTTAATACAATAGGAGACAATGATTTCTTCAATGTAAGGCAACAACTTTATGCAGCTTATGGAGACATCGTTTTTGTATGTCCTACGACTTTTTTTGCTGAAAGATATGCTGAAGTAACAACACTGTCTTCTTTTACCTTTTCAATCATCGCCCAGTATCAGTCCTTGGGCGCCTTGGACGGGAACTACCCATTTTGATGAAGTCCAGTTTGTCTTCGGTCAACCTATAAAAGATCGAGCACGATACACTTTACATGAGTTCGACCTCAGCATGAAAATTGTGAAATTTTGGACTAATTTCGCAAAATTTGGGTACGTATGAATATTTCTTGTATAATACGATAGTCATAGATCAATTAGAACATGGGTCACCAAACCACGGCTCTTTGTAACGGCACCTCAAACTTCTAGCAGTATCATTATTAAAAAACTACATCCACTAAAAATATTTTCTCCTTTTCACTTATAATTATCTATTGAAAAGATTTGCCTTATTTGTCTTTAATGAAATATTTGAGGATGACCAAGAATTAGGTGGATCAAATGCATAGAAAAAGATTTGAAAACTATTAAAGTCAAAGCAGGAAAGGTCAGGCCAAGAACAGGGTAGACTGAAAAGGAATTCCTAGGAAGGCCAAGGCCCATCCTGGGCTATCGTGCTGTTGAAGAAGGAAGGAAATCTTGACTGGATTAAGATTTCTGTATTGAACTATTAAAATAGCTGTAAAGCAGTTAAAAGTTAATTTATTGCTGAAAATGCCGTAATGAAAAGACATTCTTTGAAAGGATTTCCAGCAGTGTTTGCTCATTTGCATAAATGAGTTAGAGAGCTCTTTTGAATCGGAGCAAGAGATTCACACAAACCCTGAACAGAAGTGACAAAAATAAATTACGCATTTTATGACAGGTTTAAGGGTTAATAAAAAGAGTTTAAAAACTTATATAGGCAGGAACAATCTAAGTCAATATAAATTATTAATCTAAAATGAAATTTCAGAATACAGTATTATAGTATTATCGGTAGGAACATTTTTCCACGAACAGTTTCAAAAATTAACTCTCAACATTATAATATACTTTGACAATGATTGTTCTGGCTTTGGGCCATAGAAATAAAAACATCATCTATAGTTTTTAGTTTTGGAAAAAATGGAAAATGTTACTTTGTGTAAGGCTTTATTTAAAATATATTATA
>BMAO01032069.1:0-20872 GCA_019973975.1 Trichonephila clavata
AAAGATGCTCAAGAGTTATAAAAGAAATTTCTGCAAAAGATTTTAAAATTAAAGAAAAAAAAGTCTTGTTTTATACATGTACTTTAAATAAAATGACAAATTTTATTTTTAAAAAAAAAGTTTTGTAAAAGCGTAATTTGGGCAAAACGAAGTGCATGGACTGATTGCTGATGATAGATAACTGCATTTATCGTGACTATGACGTCACATGTGTTTTTGAACTTGATTGGCTAAAAGCACGTGGTTTAAAATTATCATGTGATTATGATATCATAGAATTTAGTCCATTGGTTTACTCGGCTTCTTCGGCAATCGTGCTCGTGTCGGCGACGCGAGCTTAGTTTTGAATTTAAAACTCTTTAACCGCAATGCTTTCTTCTTTTTTTTTCAACTAAAAATTTCATTCCCAACTTTTTGCGTGATTTTTGTTTTCTTTATTAAATATTACTATATGTAGTCCCACTTCCAATCAACTCCAGCGAGCGAGTGAACGATAAAAGAGGAGCGCGCAAGCGAAATAATTGGAAAAAAAAGATTGTTCTGATATAGGACATCGAAGATAAGAAATGAAACATGGGATCTGTTTTTTGATCCATGTCACATTAGTTATGTGGACTTTATAAGTCGTAATATTAATTTTAAAATTTTTTTGAACAATTCGATCAAAATTTCTAGATTAATGTCTTAATTCATTTCAGATAAATGCATTTAAAAAAATATATAAAAATTTGCAATTTTTTCCTGGTTATTTTAAAGTATTTTGCAATTGATTGTATTGATAACGGAATATCAGATTTAAAACATATTTACAAATATCTAAAAATTCAAAAATTAGTTAAACAGATCCTTTTTTATTTAATTTTTGAATGTATTTTTCCTTCCTTCATCCGTAGCTCGACAGCCCAGGGTGGGCCTGGATCTTCTCAAGAAGCCTTTTTAAGGCCACCCTCCTTCCTGCTAGTTTTCTCCAATTTTTAGTTCTAAGAACCACGAGATCTTTTTTCTAAGCCATCAATCCCTCTTAGATTTAGCCTGCCTCTTCTCCGTATGTTAGTTGGTCGGGCATTGAAGCCTTTTTTAGGCGGTGCGGTCTTCGTCCACTATGATAACGTGGACACTTCCAACGTCCTATTTAATTCGTTATATTTTGATGAAGCTCAAGATGTCAGATTCTTTATAAGAGTGACAGAGACAGTGATTTTTTATCATATTCAAATAAATCAAAGAAACCAAGATAATCTCTCTTTCTCTCCCACTCCACCTCCTTTCCCTCTCTCCATCTCTTTCTACGGAAATAGCTTCAAAGTATCCACTGCACATCAATCTTCAATTCACATTCTAAATATCTCCGTATTTAACATCTTAAACAACATTCATGATCAAGATATTCAGTGTTCTTGTATACCAGTACACGAACTTAAATTACAATTAAAGGAATATTATGTTGCTGCATCTGCCTTAATTACGTGAAGGCACGCGAAATAATTTTCCTCCGAGTTATCGGCCTTCTCCATCGCAGCAAGTTTATTAAAGGGAATGAACACGAGTAGGAAAATAGAATATCTCAAGGTTATGAATAATGTATATTCCAATAAATATTTCCATGTTTCAACGAGTCTGAAAGAGGAAAACTAATTGAGGAGTTATTTAATATTTCCCCCTAGGCGAATATGAATCTGATAAACATTGAAATGATAATTACTTAAATATTTGAAGCGTACTTGAATGGAAAATTATTTTACACTTTTCTTCGTGTCTCGAGAAATAAATATATTGCTTAGATATTGATTAATATTAAAATGTATAAGGTGTTTAAAAACATCTATAATAATAAAGTTTAGTTTATATATATATATATATATGGTAGAACGAATCACAATAAATTTTATTTCTATAGAATTCATGCAAGGGAGACGTTAAAAAAAACACAAAATGGTTTAATAAACAAGAAAGGGGAAAATAGACCTGCAGAATGATTTGAAAATAATTTCTTGTAGCAAAGATAGGAAAGGGTCAAATAGACTTACAGAAGGGTTTGAAAATGCACTGCTGGCTACCGTAAATGCAATACCCTGAAGGAAGCACACAAATAACATGAAATTTACAATATGCATTAGCGGAGGTGAGATATGCGAATGATTAGAATTTCAGCGCAGACACACATCACGCACGCCTGGGGCACCGCCTCAAAGCGCTATTTAAGTCTTGGAGATTTCGACGATTTCAAGTTCGGCAATTGTGTTTTTCTTGTGATATTTTCAAAAAACGATCAGTTATGTCTCGTGGAAAACAGGGATCAGCTTTTGATCAAGTATCCGAGTTCGACAGAGGAAGGATAGTGGCCTACCGAGATTGAGGATTATCTTTCAGGGAAATCGGTAGTCGCGTGTTGGACGAAATCAAACAACTGTATTGCGGATATATGACCGTTGGATGCAGGAGGGTACAACTGACCGACGTGGTTGATTGCTTCCACCTCAGTGCACCACTTCACGTGAGGGCAGGCAAATTGTGCGCATGGCCGAGACGGGTCGCTCAGTCACATCACGAACCATAGCACAGCACATTGAGTCTGTAACGCATAATTCAGTGTTTGCGCGTACCATTCGACGCCGTTTACAGCAGAGGGGTTTGTCCGCTATACGTCTATTGCTTGGTCTACCCTTGACACAGAACCACAGATGTCTCCATCCCCAATGGCGCGATGAAAGAAGGATGTGGGCAACAGAATGGAATGAAGTTGTATTTACTGCCGAGTCACGCATCTGTCTGTAACACCACGATGGTCGGATTCGAGTCTGGAGACACCGTGGAGAGAGGATGCTGAACAGCTGCGTTATGCAGCGCCACACTGGTCCTGCACCGGGTATTATGGTATGAGGCGGTATTGGATATCACTCTCGCACTCCTCTAGTACGCATTGCCAGTATTTTAAACAGCCAGCGCTACATCTCCGAGGTGTTGGAGCCAGTTGTCCTTTCATACCTTCAGGCTTGGCCACAGCCATATTTCAACAGGATAATGCGTGACCACACGTGGCACGCATTGTCCAAAGGTTCTTCGTCAATCACCAGATTGAATTGCTTCCCTGGCCGGCTCGCTCTCCGGATCTTTCGCCGATAGAAAACATGTGGTCCATGGTTGCTCAACGATTGACCCAAATTACACCACCAGCTGCCATACCAGATCAACTTTGTCAACGTGTGGAAGTTGCTTTGCATGTGTTCTTGGTCTGCTGTACCCCAAGAACACATCCAAAGTCTCTTTGAATCAATGCCGAGGTGTGTGGCAGCGATGATCTCCAACAATAGCGGCTACTCCTGCTACTGATTCAGGCAGGAACCACACTTCACAGAAGTCTATAAATGTAATCATTTGATACTTGGTCAACATGTTATCTACAAAATAAATTGTGTTGTGCTATCTCTTGTCTTTCTTGGTGTTGCATTTAGGGTGGCCAGCAGTGTAATTTTTTTACATTATTTAAAAAACTATTCTAAACTACATCAAAACCAATATTTGCCAGTCTATCATTTAACATTATTCAGTTTATTGTAAGGGGCGAACAGTTTACCTTGGTGTGAATATTTAATTTGAACCACCAACTTGCCAGTCCACAGCTGTGCTATGCACGCGTTAGACGATTGGGACGAAAAGGAATTGTCCATCCATTTCTTGCCATCCCTCCCTTAAATGTTTTTATTCCTAAAATTTGCTACATGCAGGAGAAAGAGTAGCTGCGTACTTTTCAAGGGAGGAAAGTCCTTTTCACTTTTAAGGGACTTTCTGAGTTACACTTGCCGATAGTTGCCTTCCAGACATTACTAGAATTCATGTAATCTTAATTTCATTAAACTTCATTTGGAATGTTTTCCGTTTATGGGGTCTCAGGGGTGTTAACTTTGTATCGAGGGCTGAAAATGTAAACAATTTTTCAAAGAGATATAATTCTTTGAAATTAAAATTGAATAAATCGAATCTTTTACACATTATTTATAAAGGAATAAAGCTTCAAAAAAGTGTGAAATTTTAAAAATATAATCAGAACTTTAAAAATTATAAGCATATGAAAATAAGAAACATTTTTGTAATAAATATTAATTAATTTTTACGTTGTGCATAATATTTTCTGAAATAGTAGCTCTAATTATACTAGCAATAAGTTGATTTTCAAAGCTAAATGTATCCTTATATATGTGTATGTGTATATTTTTAAGTATTTGTGTGTATGTATGCTTTTTATGCATTTGTACTTTGAAACTCTTATTCTGATCACAACGTGCTTCTTAACCTTCACCATTGTATAGTTTAATTACTGAACAAAATACATGCGAGCAATCTTGTATTTTGTTCTGTGTTTATTGTATTTGCAACCATTCTTGTTTCTGTTTACCATTTGATTCCCATTCGTGCTTATATCCCTATATTTAAGACTTCCTATACCACTATTTATTGAGTAGTGACTTACGTTTGTAAGCCTTGTGTTATACTTGCTGGCACACAAGGAGTCTACCTAGAGTCTCAAAAAAAAATGTATCCTTATTAAACTGTAACTATTTTTAAATAAATTGAATAATAAATTATATTTTTTAAAAATAAAAATTTGCATTTTAAAAATTTTTTAAATTTTAATATTTTTCAAACATTTTAAAATAAAAAAGATATATAATACTAAAATTAGGTAGGATTTAAAAAATATAATACATTTTATTATTCTACAAAGTTTTATTCATAAAAAGCAAATATTTTAGAAAGTAGCATGTGCAAAGCAAAAACTACTTAATATTTATTACAGAAATTTTTCTTATTTTCATATGCTTATAATTTTTAAATGTATGATTAGATTTTAAACACTTTGTAATTTTTTTTTGCAACAGTCCTTTGTAAATAATGTGTAAGAGATTGGAATTATTCAATTTCAATGAATTATATCTATTTAAAGATTGGTTATATTTTCAGCTCACGATCCCTGAGACCCTTATGTCATCAACAATCTTTATTTGAGGTGACGGGTTAATCTGATGCATGGGCCATAAGTGTTTAGATAACTATTAAGAATGCTGTAGACTCTACAAGAAATATACGTTGTTGTTGTTGTTTATGCCACCTGTCTGACGTAGTCAGATCGAGGCCCACGAAATTCATCATGGCAACGGGCTAGAGATACGTTTGTCATCGGCCTAAGCCCATGAAGGTGACAGCACAATTTTGCACACGATAGATGGCGACACCATTCGGATCCACAGATTTAACGAGCACGTTTTCCGTTTGTACTCGGCGAGTATTTGGTGGCATCGGGCTTCGAACCCAGGCCTTTCGGTCTGGTGTCCGATGCTCTAACTACTAGGCTACCCACGGCACCTAAGATATATACGTTCAACCAGTAAGGGTAGATTGTGCTGACATTTAGTGTCCAATTTTCGAGTCCCTCCCCCGGCCTCACTGAGCACACATTAGATGACTGAGATGAAAAGGAGTTTTCTAACGATCCAGTCGTTAAACAGTATTCTTTGCTGTTCGCGTCTTACTTGAAAAAGGGTCGCTGCAACTAAAATCAGAACTTCATAACTTCATCACTCCGCGATATGTATTCCATACTTTAGAAATTTACTTGTCTGCCGTTTTTCCTTCATTGCGTCACTTGTATGCTCATCTATATAATTCCATACACATCTTACCCTAGTGTACCTTAACTTTCCTCAAAAAAAAATATTTTAGTTTTGATTTGAATTATTAACATTACGATTTGAATGTACGCTGGTCATTTGGTATCAGAATCATTTTGAACCTCGGTCAAGTGACAAAAGTGTCACATGAACTAGCATCTAACATTCTGCGGCGGTCTCCATTAGAGGACCGATTTCCTGTTAGGGAACTAATGACTTTAAAACGGTCAAGTAGTTTCGCGTGGGAAAGTATCTATGACAATCTGAAGCTTATGTTCTAAGGTAAGTCAACCTTTTGACCTCAATTAATCCAACCAACAGAGAAGTGACCGGTTCAGTTGCCACGTCAATCCCTGACTTCAAAGTCTACCGCGCAAGGAGCAACAAGGACCAATAGCCGAATAGTAATTCAGTCTAAGTCCAAACAGAAGTGATTCGACGTCATGTGTTGTTTTAAAAGGTGGGACATATCCCACCTTTAAAGACACGAAAAAGGGAAACCCATTGACATTCGACGACGCCATAAGACGCTCCAACACACTCCATCTAATTCGCTTGGACTCACCCAAAAGGACTGTTGGACATTTGAAGCCTCCAGCAAAATGAGCGTCATGTCATCCTAATGCAGCTTTCATATCAGAGATCCAGCCTTAACAGCGCCTAAAATTTAAGACTTCCACACCTTACCAACGTTGAAACTGTAAGTCTCGACAAATTTAACGTGCATCAACCCCTCTACAAGGTGATTATTCAGTGATACCAGGACTTGAACTCATGACTCTACGGAAAGATACCGATTCCGAGACTGTGACCTTGACCCCTCGGCTACCATGGCTTCCCAAATATTTAGAAAAATAAATTATCTTATTCGATTCCTACGATTAGTTCACACTTTCTCTTTATTTATCTTGCTCAATTTTTCAATCGCTAATAAAATACATTTTAAAGCACTTAATTGAGCTGATGACGATATAGTAGCTACATTTTGGATAACAATACAGTAATTAAAAAAATTCGTAAAAATTAATTTATTAAAACTAGTTATTCAAAGAATTATAAATACAGCCAGGTTGGCATCATTTTTGGCGACTTGTGTCAAAACTTGAACAGGGGTTTTTTTTTCACGTTTTAAAGCACTCATTTGAGCTGAAATTTTCTATATACTATTGCTTTGGGTAACAATACGATAATTTAATTATAATTAATTAAAAATTGACTGAAATGAATTATTTAAAGAATCACAGATACAGCCACGTTGGCTTCATTTTTAGCGACTTGGGTCTAAACTCCTTTTTAAAAAAATCTTTTTTTCTCGCGTTTTAAAGCATTGAGTTGAACTGAAATTTTACATACACAATTGTTTTGAAAAAATACTATACTTTAATGATAATTAATAAAAATTGATTGCTACTTAATGTTGTGATTCTGTCATATGTATATACATATTTATATTAATTGTAAAATGAAAAGTAACTAAAATAATTTTTTTTTGTTGATCTAAGTAGGAAATGACTTAATTTTTTTTTTACTTGTTTATTATAAAAATTTTAACGAAATAAAAATAACAGAAACAACAGAAAATATTTAAAGTTTTTTCTACATTTTGCATTTATTATTTCTTATGGTAAATCTCTTTTAGACATTCGCAAAAAGAAAGAAAAGAAATCATCGGAAAGATTTTCCGTGTTCGTAATGCGTTATGAAATGCAAAAATGAAATCTAGTAACATTTCATTCCGCTTATTCAGATGCGACAAAAGAAACACAGCGAGACAGATGCATCTCTTTGAGGCCGTGGAATATCTCAGAGCTTCTTTGCCATTTGCATATGCCTCTTCTCCAGAGACAGAAGTCGAAAGTAAAATTTATTGTAAGTGCCTTTTTTCTCAAAACGGTTTCCAACGTAAAGAGTCACCAGGAAAAGCTATTTCTTTTGCTTTTATTTATACACTGATCGGATTTTCGCGCATTTTGATTGAGAGCTTTTTAAAAATGAATAAGAATTTCATGCAGAAAATTCTCCCGCAAGAAACCAAACGAAATTTCGAAAAGAAACGAGATATCACTAGGGTTTTTTCTAACATGATTTCATTTTTAATATCTGAAATATTCATAGCAAGATAATTCGTTTCAGAGATGGTAAATAAAATTACCAAATATTTATTATATTTAGATAATGCTTATTTAAATCTAAAAAAATATTGAAAGATTCGAAGAAAGATTACGAGTAAGCATTAATAATGTGTAAACGACAAAAAAAAAGACAAACAAATCTAATGGTATATATTAAACTTCCTATGCTCAAGAGTAAAAATTCTAAATACTAATTAGTAATTTTTTTCTTAATTAATAAATTGATGATCGTTTTAATTACAAATAACTTTCTGCGAGTTCTCCATTTTTCTATGTGGAAAAAATCTTCATTTTAAAGAAGTTTACTTTAAATTTATGACACTTTTATTCATAGAATAAACTAAATTTTTTTAAAAACAATACATCCATTTATGTCTCTAAAATATTTCCCTTCTTAATTAAATTTAAAACTTGTAATATTGTGACGGATCTATTCGGTCTTTGACTAACCTCCTCTATTTTCCTTAAGACAATTTATTTATTTCAACCAATCTTCACCGAAAGCCAGGCGTGATTTATGTAAATAAGATATATTATATAAGTTCGGTTTTCGCGAGTTAAGTGATATGAAGTGATAGGAAGAGTGGAGTTAAGTGATATGAAGTGATAGGAAGAGTGAAGTTAAGTCAATTAAAGATCGAGACGTGAGCACGATTGTTGATAATCGTAGACAACCTGTTACGTGTGGAGGTACGTGAGGAGAAGTGGATTGAATATAGTGAAAATCCTTATTACAGAGCGTGGAATCTTTACCCATTCTTCCAGCCATTAAAAAGGCCGAAGTCATCACGAAGGAACAGCCGATGTAAAAAATAAGGTCAGTGATTTTATTTGAGATATTGAGATTATTCGTACATGGCGTAGCTGTAATTGTGCGCGTTTAAGCTTTCCTAGATTTATTTGAGATATTCTGTTATTCCGCTAGTAGTGATTCCCCGCTTAGTTACTCCACTCTCTTTTGTTTTTCTTAAATTGATTAGTGTGTGTCTAAACGTATTTGCTGATAAGAACCAATAAATCTATTTGAATTGCAATTATGTCGTTTGATCATTTAAGTCCACCTACACATTCTGCAGTACTTTCAGATATACAGGGAGGTAGTAGTTTAAGGGGTGGCATGAAGTTACAACAACATTGTATGGCTAAGTAATGACTGGAAGGGAAAACAATCAGAAAATAGTTTTAAAAGTTATTGGTTGATGGATAACTAGCCATTATCCGCCCGCTTCGCTGGGCATTTCATGATGTTATATGAATATATACTGTTTATATATATACATATGTTATTGATATCTTAGCATGCGATTGTATTGAGAAATATTCTTATAATTCTTGATTTAAAAATTTTCCAAAAAATAATTTCTAAAATTGAAGTAAAATTATCTTTGACCATCATAGCCACTCCCTGGATTTCCACAAAACCCAATTTACTGGATCTCTACTCAATAAAATAGCATGCTTGCCAAATTTCAAGTCTAATGCTGATATATCAAAAAACGAAGTTTTTTATCAATAAGATCAAGTAACCACCTTTGAGAGTTGATTTTTTCAAGATACATTCAACAAACCCTTTCAATTCAACAACACAGACATACATACCAAACTTCATTGTTGTAGGTCTATTTTTTTTATCAATACGCCGCAAAAGATTCCCCGCTCCCCCGATAGGAGTCAGTTTCCGTAAAATCAACTCTTACGGATTTATATTCAACAAAAAAACTTGCCAACAAAGTTTCAAGTATGTACGTCGGAAAGTTCAAAAATGGTCATATTTATTATAAATGCCCCTTAAGCCCTAGCAACAACATCTTGTGTCGATTCTCAAAACACTTTTTGTAGCGGATCTGTATCTACTCCATGAAAGGAACGGGCCTACCAAATTTCTAGCATGTAGGTCTAATAGTTCAAAAACGGGAATATTTATATATAATGCTCCTTAAGCCCTTACGACACCCCTTAGGGTTCACCTTTTGTAAAAACCCTTGTGTAGCGAATCTCAACTTTATAAACGGAACAGAGGCCTACCAAATTTCAAGTTTGTAGGTTCAGTAGTCACTCATCCGGGATAGTTGTTAGCGAAGCTGATTGCTGTGCCGTTTGGCCTTGGTTTGAATCCCGGCGAAGACATGGATGTTTTTAAATGTATAGTACGTCTGTGTGGCATGGGGGTACTCTAAATATTCGTCGAGCCGCAAGTCCTTTCGAGAGGTTGGTGGATGGGGAAGAGAGGTGGGAGGCCCCTAACTATACCCCTAGGGTGTTCTCCCTCAAAATTGTGGAGGAACTGAGCCCTAACGTACTGCCACCTGTATGGTCCTCAAAGTTATGGCTAATGACAGGCACACATCTGGCCCTTAGGCACGATGAATTTCGTGTGCCTCGACCTGAGATTGTTAGACAGGTGGCATTAGTAACAACAACAGATTCAATAATTCACAAACGGGGATATTTATCTCTAATACGCCTTAAGCCCCCGCAACGCCCATTAAGGGTCAATTTTCGCAAAATCATTTTTGTAGCGGACCTGTAAGCCATGAAAGGAACATGCCCTCAAATTTAAAGCTTGTAGGTTCAATAGTTCACAAACGGGAATATTTTTTCTTACGCCCCTTAGAATACAATTTTCGTAAAACCTTTTTTTTTTTTTTGTAGCGGACCTGTAATCCTGGAAAGGAACATGCCTAACAAAAATTCAAAGTTTGTAGATCTAATAGTTCTAAAACTGGAATATATATCTCTTAGGCCCTCAAGCCCCAGTAACGCCCCTTAGGGATCAATTTTACTAATTCAGAAACCTTTGAGGGCATGCGTCCAACCAATCCCCAAAGTTTCATCACAATCGATTGAACATCTTGGGATGGCATAACACAGACATACAGACACACACACATTTATGTAGATTGCTTATGTACATTATTTAACCCAAAAAAAGTCGCGACGGGAAAAACAAATTGTAGCCCCCAAACAAGCAAATTATAAAGTAGCTAAGAATGCGTACGAATGAAAGAGAGTGTTTAGTAATATCATGTTATAAAGCAACACGAGGACTTTTGGTGTAAAATTTTGTACCTCGGTTAAGTGATCAGGACAATACCCGAGTTGACGTTTTTTCTCCAAAATACACAACGTCCCCGGGAGGATTTTGAGACTCAAAAGATTTAACGTACATCAGCCCCCTCTACATAGCGGGTTTTCAGTGGAATCAGGACTCGAACCTGCTACACAATGATCACGATTTCATAATAATAATCACTAGCAGTGGCGTAACGTACACCCCCTAAACCCTCGCATCGCGAGGGGCCAAAGCCTGACTACCGCCTTATACCTACCCTTTGTAAAATCCAACTTGAGGCCCATAACCTGACTTTGCAGAGGGGCCCAATTTTTCTTCGTTACGACACTGATTACTAAGCTATTGAGGCAACTACATCCCGATAAGAAGAGAAATACATGAAACATTACAATCACTCATTGTAACCATTGTAAAGGCATCAGAAGAAGTTTTATAATTTGGGAGGCAAGGGCTTTTTCTATAGGTATTGTCTTGGTTCAGAAATAATATGCAGTAGAGAGTACAATAAAGTCTTAAAATGTAAGCTTTTTGAGCGACCAACATATTCCTTGAATTAATCACCTTTTCCTGTTGGCGATTGCAATCAAGACAATAATGATTGACTAGTCGAGTTCGCATTGTACGAAATTGTTTCTAAGAACATAAAGGATTCATTCATGCCCTGACTTCAGTCCCATTTGGAATGTGCAAAGCTTATTGGAGAGAGAATATCTTTAAAAATACTTAGAACCAGTATAAAACACTAGTGAGTGAGATTTTAAGGTTATAGAGCCAATTTTGGCCAAGCTTTGCTAAACATATCTTTAAAATATAGCGATAATAAAACTGGATTTAGCATCGAAGACAAAAGTGTGGAATAAAATGTTCTGTACAACCTCTGACAATAAAATTCGGTGATTAGTCCTGTAACATTAACGTAGATGAAATATGAACGAAATATATGACTTACTGTCCTTCGATATAATCACCTCTCAAACTATGGACCGCTGAGATCTGCTATACATGTCTTGGAAACTTTGCAAGAAGTCTTATTTTGAGATGGAGTTTAAAATCCTCGTCACGTTTCGTTGGATGTCAGAAACAACATCAAATCTCTTTCCTTTCAAAGCGAGTTTAAGTCGTGGGAATAGAAAGAATTCTTGAAAATTGAGATCTGGCGAGAATAGCGGATGTTCATTTTGCACTACCTTCTATTTTGCCAGGAACTGTCTGACGATATTGGCTGTGGGAGGGCGAGCATTGTGGTGAACAAAAAAACCCATGAACCTTGTGCGTATTGGGGTCGAACTCTGCGCAGACGTTCAAAGAACGTTTTAAAATTTCAATATACCTTACGGCATTCATCGTCCAGCTATCACGCGCATAGTTAATCGACAATCTTTTGTGATTAATTTACTCACTTTCTCAACATTTTCGTCACTGACGGAAGTTGCCGTTCTTTCACTACGGGGGTTGTCAGAAACACTTCCCCGGCCTTCTCGAAAACGGGACAAACTCTCGTACACACTCTTCATGGACAGTGATTGATCTTCATAAACACGTACCAGCATCGAAAAAGTTGCTGTCGGTGTCTTGCCAAGCTTAAAACAAAACTTTAAATTGATCTTTTGTTCGTTCATTTTCCTGTTAGGTAAGAACCAACGCACTAAACAAATCCTTTGTAAAACAACTCTTACACGGAACACAAACGAGTCTCAACTGAACAACGGTAGTGGAAGATGGTCAACACCTGCCGCTACGCATGTACAACGTTTTGTTTCGACAGTGTTGCCAGATCGGCAGTGTTGACTTTATTCACCGAACTTTATTGTCAGAGGTTGTACAATAAGAAAAACCAGCCTTAAATTTTTAGAAAAAGCTTCGATGGCTGAAATTCAAATAATTCTTAATATTTACTCCGTAAGTAGAAATCATATAAGTGGTCTAAATGTTAATGTATAAACGTATTAAAGAATTTATAGAATTAAGGAGATTTACCCTTACAAAAAAAATGATTCTTTTTTCTCTATCGAAATTAATATGACATCAGGGTCAACCAGTAAGCCATACCCAATAAAAATCATGACGGTCATATGATAAATGTAATCACAAGTCTTCCGTTCAACTCAAAACTGATATTAGACTCACACGTGTTGCTGTACTTGTGAGACAAAGATACGATTTTGGATTTGGTAATTGAGTAAGGCAGTACTTCTTAAACTTTCAATATTAGCGACCCAATATTAATCGTAATTTTCATCGCACCCCCTCCCTCCATGCAAACAACAATGCATTGAATTCAATAATACTATACTTTGACGCTAAAGCTACAATACAACTTTAATATCTTAAGTGCCACGGGGGTATATGTACGTCTAGCTCAACAGGCGAGTTGAATGCCTCGGAGGTATAAATACGTCTTTCCGAAGCACGATCTTTTCTGAGCACTGCTATCCATAAAATTATTCCGGAGGCTTCGGAATGCAATAAAAGGACCTTGACAGTATTCGAGAAGGATTTACTTATATCAGTGAGTGAGTGATTTTGGGGTTTATTGGCGCAAGAGCCGATTTCGGCTGTACTGCGCCAAACATTTGTTTTAATATTTGTGGTCTAGACTGGAAGAGAAAGAAAGAATGAATTGAATGACAAGAAAGAGGGTCGAAAATAGAGAAGGATCACTAGGGTACCCCGGGTTCGTGAAGCCCGTGTTTACCAAAGACAGTAAACCCCGTGTGAAAAGGAAAAGATCACTAGGGCACCTCGGGATTGTGACACCCGTACTCACCTAAAGAAGGTGAGCCCCCTGAGGGGTTACTTATATCAGAGAGAATTTCCTTATATATAATATGTGTGTATATATATAAATTCCTTTATCGCCCCCCACAATACATCACATACGCGCGCCTAGATGGAAAACGGAGTCATTGGACAACGAATCGCAAAGCTTTAAATCGTCAGTTAAGGGATTAATTATAAACCGTACAAATTATCAAGATAAGGGTTAATTTTTGTACATAATTTTATATACAAAATGATTATTAAACTTGTTCTGATAATTACTTCACTGATATAAACTTCACTGATAATTATTAAACTTGTTCTTAACTTATTATAGTTAAACTAATTATGAAATACATTGTGCAGCACTGATACATTTATAAGTGTATTATATGAATGTAAATGTTTGTTTTATTTTTTATTATGTCAAATTGTATTTTGTTTGTTTACTTTCAGTAAATTAATAATTTTTTTAAATCTTTTGTTTTAGACTTTTCAATATGCTCGCGCCTTTTTCGCAGAGTTAGAGAGAGAGAGAGAGAAAGCCCCCTAGGGGGGAAGGGGGCACCTTACAGTTTGAGAAATGCTCTGGCTTAAGCAGTTACATATTTAATTACATTTTTAAATAATCTTTTGTTTTCGGCTTTTCAATGTGCTCGTGCACCCTGGTACAGTTATTACGCCCCACAGTTTGAGAAAAGCTGGGGTAAGGATATACAATTGTTAAGATTTTTAAAAACGATTTTCAAAGAAAAAATTGCTACATGATGCTAGTATTTTTAAACTAAGTATATCTTGTTCACCTTTGAGAAGATTATTATTGTTAACACAAATATGTTTTTCAAAAGAAAATTTCAGTAAAATCAAATTTGGCGATAGTGAGGCACATGAACTGAAGGGCTCAATTCATGACGGGCGCGTAATATAAAGACAACCACTTATTTCAAAACTGACATTAGACTTGCGCGTGTTGTCTACTCGTAAAATTTAGGTATAATTTCAAATTTAGTAACTTGATAAAGATGTTCAAGTATTTTAAAAATCTTCAAACACTTACTCAAATTTTTTTTTAAAAAAAAAATCTTACACTATACGTATGTTTTAAGTCAAGTGCATTTGTTTACCTTTGTGCGTTATTATTGCTGACAAATATGTGTTTTTTAGTATAAAATTTCTGAAGAAGCAAAAGTTGGGCAACAGCAAAGCACATAAAGTTATCGGATGGAAACACGTGATTGTATTTATCATGCGACTATGACGTCATATGAATTCATGAACTGATTGGCTGGAAACACGTGATTGGAGCTATAACGTCACCGGAATGCAGTACTTTATTTGCGCCCAGGCAGGTCGGGATTACTAAATTACTTTCTGAATTCTAATGATTCATTAATGTTTAAAGGTATGAAATATTCGTGAAATTATGAAATATTCGTATGAAATCAATATATACTTTTACAGATTATCATATTCACCTTGTTTATTCTTTATCCCAGTGCTTTTCAAAGTTAAAATATTTGTGACCCAATATTTAATCATAATTTTCATCGCCCCCTCCCCTCCCCCTCCCTAACCATCCGTCCATACAATAACAATGTATTGAATTCAATAGTACTATACTTTGACGCTTAAGTTACAATACAACTTTAATATCTTAAGTGCCACCGTCGTATGTAAACGATTCACTCAGCCAAAGCGTTAATTGCCCCGGACGTATATATACGTCTTTCCAAAGCACGAGCTTCTCTGCGCACTGTTATCCGTGAAATTATTCCGAAGGCTTTGGAATAAAATAAAGGGATCTTAACAGTGTTTGAGGAGCGTTTTACTTATTTGAGAAAATATTTTACTTATTTATTCCTTTTCTCATTTCCAATGCATCACACACGCGCTCTTACGAACAAAGACGGGTGGCATTGTGGAACGAGTTGCGTAACTTTTAATCAACAGTTAAGGGATTAATTATAAACCGTACAAATTATCAAGGTAAGTGTTAATAATAAAATATAATAATTTTATATATGACAATCCCATGGTGTCACTGATAGTTATTAAACTTGTTCTTTACTTTTTATTCTGTTAAATTAATTATAAAATACTTTGTGAAGTACTGATACATTAATAAGTGTTTTATGTTAGTGAAAATGCGTATTATATTTTTTTATTATTTCAGTGTGTGTGTGTGTGTGTGTGTTGTTGTTTTTTTTTTTTTTTTTTTTTTTTTTTTTTTTGTTTTTTGTGTGTGTGTGTGTGTGTGTGTGTGTGTGTGTGTGTGTGTGTTTACAGTAAATTAATAATTTTTTTAAAAATCTTATTTTTTAATATGCTTGCACCCCGTCGCAGAATTATCATGCCCCTCCAGGGGAGGACCCCACAGTTTGAGAAACGATGCTTTATCCAAATACTTCATCTAAGAAAGGGTGATCATTTTTACATGAAAACTTCTTATATGCTCATAGTTTTTAACAGCAGGTAAAACAAAATGGGAGTCATGTAAATATTGGGAAATTACTAAGAAAAAAGTGGATTATTTCCGTGTAAGCCCTTTTTTACTCTGGGACTTGTATCATGTATTATGAATGAGCGACTTTTTTTAGTATGGGATCGGGCAGGGAAAAAACCGGAGCTTCGGGGAAACGAAATCACTCCCGCAATAAATCAAGATTAATGACACTCCCCGGACTAGGTGGTCGTATGATGCGTGTAGGGGCATTACTTTTATAGCTCGCCGATATGCATTTTTCCAGTAAGCTTCTTAGCCGGTGGCCTCGAAAAGGCGCAGGGAATCATGGGCTATTTGTCTTGACAGTTTGGTGTAAGGGAAACAGCCTCAGGCCACTTGAATATTTATAAATTCTACTTTATAAAATGTATTCCATGCTTCCCCTTTTGTATTGTTAAACTTAAATGATTTTTATCCCTGTCTTTTTAAGCGAAAAATGATGTTTTAATAATATATTCCATAATAGTTACAGATGGAGTATGATAAATAGAGGTGGTTTTTTCAAATAACCGAAAAAATTGCTATTGATTGTGTTGTAGACTCAATCGAATCCGGCACTCATGCGCAGTGATTTCACGTTTTGCTCAGGATGGAATAACTCACTACTCAAAATCATTGACCTCCACACTTCTTTACAAGTATAACAAGACTATTGCACACTTTTAAATATACTAATTAGAACACTCGATAATATGGTAACTCGCAACAGGCCACATACTTTCTCGCTCTCGAATGTATCTGGGCGTATCACTACACCTTTATAACCTGCGCTTTTACAGCACCACCTATAGTTGGATTCTAACAATTGTGGGGTACAGGGATGGGCCTTAAGGTATCAGAATACACTAAAATTATGAATTATGGCAAAAATTAACAATTTTTTTATGATTTTACTTTATAGGCCATCTTATTAACTTTATAAAAAGGCCAAGTTTATCATTTTCCGTTCCCTAGAACAAAAACTACAAGTGTTTTAGTAAAAGCAGATGCCTTTGCTTTAAGCAAGATGTCATACTTTAAAACGTGTTTTACTCGAAATGTGATTTTTTGAAAATAATCAAACGGGGCCAGCGATTGCTAAAAAAAGTTTTGAGCATAATTAACTGAAATGTTTTCTGTAAGTTCTGAATAATAGTAGAATTGTTTTAACCTTCATATTTATCAATCCCTGTTTTATTACAAAATTTACAGTCCCTTATGTAAATATAATCACGGTTTTTTTAAGCAATTTCATATAGTAACTGAGATAAAGTGCTCTAGTTTTTGTAAAAAAGAAAATATCTCTTATCCTGAAAGTCATTTAAAAAATGAATGACATAGCAACACATTAGAATGAAAAAAAAATTGAAAATTTGTTTATAAACCTTTGGTACAGAATGGGCCGCATTTATGATATTTTTTGTCAATGTTTACCTATTTTTTCCCATTTTAGTCATAATTTCTTTTTCTCTTCTTTATTTTAGCATATTTTTCTTAAAATGTACTTTTCAAATCTTAAAATAACAAAAAAAATCCCCATATCTCCATTATTTAAAAAAAAAAGTTGTCGCAACCAGTCGGATAGCTTAAGTCGATCACGATCGACCGGTGAACCACCAACATAGTTTTGGGTGACCAACTTTATTGTGGTCTAAGACGCACATACTAAAAGAAATATATTTTTGGAACACCGACTCCCGCTAGACTGGAGAATTGATTTTTCGCAATAGATGTGACTGTGTTTATACTTAAGCAAATGATTCTATAAATTTGTAGATGATACAAGAACCTTCATTGGAGGCCCACAATGACACTAAACACGTTCACTGCGCCGTAGTTGAAAAATGCGATGCCAGCCTTATATATAAATGAATTTTTCTCTACACGCCAACTGAAGCCGTGCATAAACGTCGATGATCATCTCTTCCTGATAGCTTGGGATTGGCTATTGGAACATAACTCACACCCTCGCTTTCACAGCAATTTGTATTGATGTCATGTCCGCGATGGTGCGAGGAGTGAGTGATACAATGTCACGTCTTATTTAGCTGGCTAATGAGCGAGCAAGTGGAACTCGCAGCGAACAAATTGCTAATACATTGCTCAGATCTATCGTTCACGTATTCTCTGCTCGCTGCATTGAATATTCCACGTCTAATGGTCTTGCAATCATTCATAATTGTTCAAGCATACAATTTGACAAGTTTGTGTTACTTGCGTTTTTGTAATAAACATAGTTAACCTGACATATTTTAAAAGACGGGTACAATGTCGTAAACAAATGTTAAGAAAAGAAAGTGTGAAATTTTAATACATAATGGCCACACCTACGCCACTGAGAGAACCGCAACACCTTACAAACATTACAAGTAGCCCATACTTATGAAAAGTCAACCCATTCTTGATGTACCTGTTGTAGTATTTGTGAAGAAATGTTTGATTAATAGGGTAACACAAAGGGTGTGTGCGTGCGTGAGTGGAGAGAGAAAAGTAAGATCGAGAGAGAGGCTCTGATATCTGGGATCACAATTTTAATACTTATCTAAAGAAAATAAAGCCGCGAGGGACACATTTGTAACAGAGAACAAAACGGAGAAAACTATTTTCAGATTATGGACGTAAATGATAAATGTAACATTTTTTTTAAAAGAAGCATTTATTTAAGAATAACAACAAATCCTTTTTTTTAAAGGTCCTCGTGCGAATGGATAATGGAGAAAACAGTAAATCCTCCTTTTTCAGTTTATCAAAAATAGTTCATAGTTTTATAACTTGACTATTTTTAACAGGAGAACAGGAAAGGTTATGTTATTCTTCCAAGCGTCCATTCAAACGGAGGAAAATTATTTTTTTTAACAAGTGATAAGATATTCAGTTTTACATTTGATTTTTCGCTTAGATATTTGATGAAATTTAAATAGAGGATAAAACATACATCTGAATAAATATATATATGCAATAAACTTAAATTAATATTTACTCTTAAACTCGAACTAACTTATTTATTAGAGAATTATTTGATTTATTTGATAAAAACGGTTTTCATCTCGCAATAAAAGATTAAGACCTACACTCAGAGCCAAAATATAAGAACATTCAAATACGTAACTCACCATAACAAATAATTCCGATCTAATCTATTTATAAAGGAACAAGCTTCAGAAAAGTGTAAATGCTTAAAGTATAATCATAATTTAAACTATTATAAGCATATGAAAATAAGAAATATTTTTAAGAAATACACTAAGTCTTACGTTGAGCATGCTATTTTCAGTGGTAGATTTCTATTTTACTATCATTAAGTTGATTTATAAAGTTAAATGCATCCTTATTACGCTGTATTTAAATAAATATTAATAGATTAAATTTTTCTGAAAATTTTGTTTGTTCATATTTTTCAAATATTTTAAAATACAAAGATATATTATTCTAAATCTCTAGGTTTAAAAGAGTATGGATACATTTTATAATTCTATAAGGTTTTTCATGAAAGGGTACTATACTTGAAAATAGCATGCGCAAATGAAAACATTACTTTAATATTTATTTCAAAATTATTATTGTGGCAGGCTATAATTTTTCAAATATATTTATATTTCAAATGATGGTAACTTTTTGAAACCATATTCCCTTTGTAAATAATGTTAGAAGATTCGAATTATTTAATTTAAATTTGAAAGAAGTATGCCTGTATGAAAATTGTTTATATTTTTACTCCTCGAAACAAAATTAACACCTGAGACCCCTCAATTTTGAAAAGAGTGTCTCTCATAAAAAAATTTTAAACTATACATATCAATACGCGCAAACAAATAACACTCAATATTTGCTCTATCTTGCATAAATAAAACTTTCCTAATTTAATCCCAACATTTTAAATTTAATTTCACTTTCAATTTAGTTTTATATCGAAATATTATCTTTAGGTACTTCGATATAAAGGAGCATACTCGACATGCAGATTAAAGGGCAAGATAATTTTGTTTGATCTTAATAAATCTTGATTGCTACTAATATGTATATGAAAAGTTGATGATAAATATTTTGTTTCCACATTTTTATCTTCGGGGTTTTTCCCTTATTGTTCCTTATCCTTTTTAACAAATCACTTCATCTATTAACATTCACGCTAAATATTATCATTAAAATTATGTGACATATACATATATATATAAACAAACCAAAATTTTACGATAATAATCTAATATTTTTAAGAGAATTAGTTTTTCTACAATCATGTAAGTATTTTCTTTTGCACAAATATTTCTTTTGCATTAATTTTATATATATATGAATATGTGGAGTTGATTTTTAAATATGAATTTTGTATATAAAAGGGTATGTCTGAAGGAAAGAAAAACTTAGTGAATTGGCATTATTTTGTGATATTTTGTTTCTTTACACTATTCATTCTGTCAAAAATTCATGCGTGTGAGATTACATAGTTATAGGAATAGGCCAAAATCTCTATTAAACCATTCTATTAATTCTGTGTTTGTCTCATGCTTCGATCGTATTACAACTAGCAATAAAAAAATTGTTTTTGCTTAGGTGACTGCCTATGTTACGAGTTAAAACGCGCTGCTTTTGAACCAGGCAATTTTTTTTTAATTTTAAAATCTTAGTTTGAACATTTTTCTTTCCAAATCCGTTTTTCTTTTCGCTTTAGGTGAAATAAAGTTATAGAAATTTTAAAAAACATCACTGAATGCAAAAGTGAACCGAAAATAAGCAATACGTAACTGAACGAAGCACAACA
>BMAO01032070.1:0-50129 GCA_019973975.1 Trichonephila clavata
TTTTTAGAAAATAGCGTGCGCGACGCACAAGAATTACTTAATATTTATTACAAAATTATTTCTTATTTGCATATGCTTAGGACTTTTAAAATTATGATTATATTTCAAACACTTTGTACTTTTTTGAAACCACAATCCTTTGTAAATAACATGTTAAAGATTCAAATTATTTAATTTAAATTTAAAAGAAGCATACCTGTTTGAATATTTACTTGCATTTTCACCCCTCGAGACAAAATTAACACCCCTGAGACCCTTTACCACTTGATGGTACTTTTACAGATACTTTTTCACCATCAGTTTTAAATGATTTCTCTAAAATTTAACTATAATAAAGGCAATTGATAGCATTTTGGTAGACATTTCATGACATTTTTATAACAACATTGAATTTTTTCCCCTCCCTCTTATTGCCTTACAACGAAACTCAATCTTCTTTTTTGTAAAAAAAAAAAAAGATCCACCCAAAATCTCTCCTCTCTATACCTAAATTGCGATTTAGGAGCAAAATAAGTGGGAAACTCTCCCCAGAAAATATAATGGATTCACACACGTTATGTCTATAAAACTTCTCGCTGTTTCTTTTTCACTGCTACTTTTTTAGAAATTCAAGCGGAGCAGTCTCAGGGCGAGTACCATTTTCAAGCAATATACCATTGGATATAGACTAGAAACATGGTTTTTCTTCCCCCTTATCCCCGTTCTGAATAAATGGAAGAATTTTTACGCTTCATAGATGACACATTTCAGTGACGTGGCATCAACACCTTGGGGGAGTGTGTACTGTCCCCCACAAGAAGACTTTTATGGATCTGACTCTGTTTGTCGGAATAATGACATGAAGGACTTAGGATCTCAAAAAATGTTCTCTTTCAGTTCTTTCAGAATTCTTAAGTTTTCACGTGAAGTAATGGATGAGATATATAAAGAATATTTTTTTTCACTTTGTTTTTTGAATATTGCAGAATAATTTTGGTTTAAATTGATTATGGAAAGAAGTATGGAGATTTATTTAATATTTTTAATGCTTTGAGATGTATTGTTTAATGTAGCAATTTTTTTTGAAAACTAGAATGATATCTTAAGGATTTTTAAGACTTTTTTGAAATGTAACTTAAGAATGCTTAAGTTACATGCTTAAGTAAGCTTCTTCATCCACAGAATGAAAAAAAATTTGCTAGTAGATTTAATATAAAAAAAATTGAATATGCATTTTTATTATAATAAATTATATAAATTATAATTTTTAAAAAGATATTTTTATTATTATTAGGAAAAAATTAAATTTTTCAGAGTGAGAGAATTTAGACAAAAACTTTATTATTTAAGGGTAAGATAAAAATATTTATTAACATTTTATTGAAAAAAAATTATTAAAAATTATATTGGTATTAAATTACTAAAAGTTGTAATGAAATGGTGATATAGTAATATTTTTTACAACTGTAGATATAAAATATTTCAAAATTTACCCGAAATCTAAATAATTTTTATTTATTTTTCTTATTTTTAATTTATTTCTATTTTTTTAACATAATTTATTTGTACACATTGTTTTCCCAAATAATAATTTCTCAAGAGAGTATTTACGTTGTCATATACTCTAAGTATTTATCATATTGAAAATATTGCAAATTAATAATTGTTCACAGTAGTATTTAGGTTTAAGCAAACAATTGTGGGTGCAAAAGTCTTATTGTTCTTATTAAGGAAATGCACATATTTTTTCAGTTAAAAGCTATTCCTGCCTGTATATTATTAGGCTATATAAATAGGCGTGGCTTTATTAATAATAGATTAAGCAAATTTAACGATTTGATGCCTGCAAATGTTAGCCTCATTGAAGCACTGTCTATAAAAGAATGTGACATTTGTCATCTTCATCACTAACTCTGTATTTATACCATTTTGCTCATTCCTTTGATTTTTTGTCAATTAAAATAAGCTTCTACAATAAATACATTTACATTACTACCGTGCATATTTTACATTTTTTTTTTGCATGCAGGAATATTGTCTTCTTTTGAAACTTCTTCATAAAGTTTATCACAGTTTAAATTAATAAAAAAATTAGTCTATCCAGTTTGCGATGATTTGAATTCTGCTGAAGATTACTTTTACAACCTTTGCTAAGACAAATCAGTAATCCATTCTCATATGATAATTTCCTAAGTTCAGAAATAAGGATTAAGATGATAGGATTGAAGCTTGAATTTTTAGCATTTACCTTGTTTACCTCTTGACTGAGGCTATCATACTCTAATTTCCCTTTTCAGACAATTTAAGGAGCCAACTTTTCTTGCCACAAAGCTGGAAGATCTTTACTTCTAGAGCAGAGTTTCCCAAACTTTTTTGTCTCATAGACTCCTTACCATGGTTTTCGATTAGGGGTAGACCCCTGTTTACCTAATATTGAAATTTTGCAAATTTATCAGTTTAAATGTCTTTTTGACGGCTGGTATAAAGATACTTACTTTAAACGATTAAAATTTCTAACTATAATGAAGTAAAGTGTTCAAAAAGTGTTGTAAATCTAATAGCTGACAAAAAAGATTTTTTTTTATATTTATAACGCCTCGTAACTCTCTTGTGGGTCGATTTTTGATAACACCTTCCTAAGCTGATCTCTACTCAGCAAAAGTAACACATTGTTGCAAATTTTGTGTAATTAACGCTTTGTGTAATTAAAATAGTGTAAATAATTTGTATCTGGATGCGTAATACGTTAATATTACTCTCTGTTGTATTTATTTTATGTTAAAATTGTAATATTCGCAAGCAACGCCGTTCCTTACATTATAATGGCGATTCAATGGAAACAAAGCAAAATGTTGACGATAGAGCCAAGTCGGTATTATTTTTGGCAACCACGTTGGCATTGAGTAAACGGTACAGAAGTTGATATGCTATAGCGCCACCAGTTGGGAAGCTGCAACAAAGGGGGATAGCGCACAAAAACTGTCTCTAGAAAAAAATACATATACATGCCAACTTTTATAATGATCGGTTAAGCGGTACTGGAGTGGAGTGAGGTCATATATATATAAACATCCATTTTTATTATATAATTATTAATAGCACGTCTGAGTAACATAGTTGATGCAATCAGTGATGCTCATTGTATGATGATTTAAGAATATGTGTGAGCATTTATTAAGCTAAAACACACATTCACTCATTGAAATCTACTATACGATTCAATGTAAATTTTGCTACTTGGGCAAGTTTACCACAGTTTTCAGTTTTACAGTATTTCAGCTTTTTGATGTGTAACATCTTTCCTCTCGGTTACTGGAAATTAGTAAAAGTGATTTCGTGAAAAGGGACCGAAATGTGTAACAGGAAGTCGATGAAGCTCGCGCTATTTGATTTGTCCAATAAGCGCGCTTCGTGGTGTCTCTTCCCTACCCTCACATCGGGGTCCAACTCTAGTAGCCATCAAGCCACCAGCCTTTTTTATATTGATAAATTTAGCATTTCAAAAGATTCGAATTCAAAACCTCGGTTTAATTTTTTTGACTCTAAATCTACATACCAGCAAGTCTTATTAGACTTCATCAAAGATAAACTTATGATTCTTACGCTCAACTGTCAAAGTCTCATGGCTCGTTGTGTATGAAATCTGTGGACAGTGATTTCAGTTGTCGTATACATTTCTCCGAAGCAAACGGTTCAAAATATTAAAGATTTCCAGCATTTTGTACTTTTACCATATACCGAAGGTGGTTCTGATCTTAAAAAAAAACTATCACTCGCATTCCATGATTTTGAGTGGTGATTTTAACGTTAACTCCCTCTTCAGTTTGCCAGAAGCTGAGCCGCTCATAGCTTTTTTGAATGTGGAACTCAAGCTCGAAATGAACACTAATCGAAATGTTTCGACAACTAACAATGGCATTGTTATTGTTGCTGTTTTTTCAACGGTTTTTAAATATTTTGAAATCACAAGTATATGTGTCATATTTTAGTTATCATCTCCGCTCTTCCCCAAATTGAACAAGAATAATTATTTTTGATAAAAAATTGCCTTACTTCTTGTGTTAATTAAATAAAATTTTCTTTAAGAAAAATTATTTGATAGAAAATTATTTCCAATCCTACCCGATTCATTTTTTTCAGGATTTAAGTTACTATTGCGTATTTACCACTATAGCATGTCAGATGTTACACATCATATGCGACTACTGTAAGGCTTGTTTCTTCTCTTTTTTTTAATTTATGAATCATCAATTTATTTCTCTATTCTGCTGATTTCATAAAATGACATCTTCTGATATATTTTTAATATGTTTATTCTTAATTTTTTTAAAAAAATTATTTTGGTTTAGTAATAACAGAGCAAAGAGAAGTTCAAACTTTCTCTTCGCTCTTCCCGTCCCAAGGTCGGAGCTCCAATGGTCAGTCCCCCACACCACCGGGGAAAGTGTGAAGACATTGACTGAAAGGGATCAGAGGGGATGAAAGTAGTTTAAAAGGGAGGGAACCACTTGAGTCAAGGTGTCCCTGTGTGGGGTTATGCAGCAGACTCTAACATTAAAATTCTCGAAGTTTCTCAAAACTCCCTGATCAGGTCAATTGTCAGACCTGGCAGGTACATCAGAAATTCCTTAATCTATAAAGATCTTAAAATTCCAAGCTTTAAAACTTTTATCCAAAACCTTGCCAAAAAATTCTATAATGACTTACCCCATACTAATAACTTAAACCTGATTGACATCCAAAATTATGCTCTAATAGATAATATTAAAAGACCAAGGAGAATTCTCCTGGATTCGTATAATCCCCCTAACTTTTATTTTTGGTCATTCACCGGTGGTGAATGACACTTAGCTCTAAATTTATTTTTATTTTTATTTCTCTCTTAATTTTTTACTGCTGCACCCACCAGGATAGCCCCTCCTATTCCGCTCTCCCAAACTTCAGGGCAACCTATAGAGAGCTATCTCACCCGCTTCCAGGAACCAATGGCATCATTTCTTCTCATCTTCAGTTCCAGCCAGAAAACACAAGGACTTTTCCCGCCGAAGTTGCAAAGACCCGCCCAAGACAGTGAAGTCAACCCCTTTGCCTCGTTCTTCCAACCAATCGGATCGCCTCTACTTACTCAGGATAAAACTTTCTCTCTCTCTCTCCAGCCAGGCTCACCACCTCAGGCTCAAATATTCTTCAGATAGGGAAGGAGGATCAATCTTGATCCATATCCCCACGACGTTAATTGAAACTTGAAACTTGAGTCAAGGTGAAAATCACATGCTTGATCACCGCATAATATTGTATAAGAAATAGTTCCTGCTGTCCCTACTGAGAAATTGTTCTGCTTTAGAGTCCTCTACTTTAGAATAACCGCTGCTGATCATATAGGAAAACTGTCATGAATTTCCTGAGATTGACAGATTGTTTACTACTTCTATAACAGGATATTATCAAGTATGTCCAGGTAAATACGTGTCGTAAAATTATGTTACACCTAGTTCATTCGTACATCGCGCCAATTCATTTTGATTAAAAAAACCTGTAGGATATTTAATATTTTAATACAAATTTTTAGCATAAAGACTGGGATTTTTTTTATATACTTTGAATGAAGTATTACGTAGATATTCCTTTCACCAGTGGTTTATCTGCACTATAGTTTGATATATAGTATTAGAGAGCGTTTTTCCAGTTATTCTTCAGAAAGAATCATGAATAATCTTTTTTAAGAAACAATGCTATTTCAGAACGATAATCTTAGATACACCGAAAATTTATTTAACTTTATCATTATGATATATTTTAATAATAAGCAAACGATTTCTTATGAATAAGAATTATACAGTTTTAAAGTTAAAAGTTTTGAATTAAATAAATACCTTAACAAACTAAGTTAAAATGAATATGTAAAGTTTATTAAATTGTTAAGTTTATTACCGGATTTTAACAGATTATGTAATATATATGTATATAAAATCTAGTTAAATATAATAACATCTTACTAATTTCCTATCTTTGATATATAGAGGATCACAAAACTTCCAAGCACTGAAATAAACTAATATCAAGAAAATGCGTCAAATAGTTTTATTAGGTCAATCAGGGGTCTCAGATCTTCAGAGTAATTAGGTGTTCAGTAATAGAATGTTTCAATTAATTCATTTCATCAGAGTAATTGGTAACTCGATTTCAATTTCGTAAATCGATGAAAATTAGTTTAGGTTAATTTAAGTTTAATGACAAAGTGTGGCTGCACTCATTCATGTACAGAATGTCTCTGATCGAAACAAAGAAAGCTTTCACATGTTGCGCCCTCTATACTGAGGGGGTTTCTATCAACTTTTAAAACAAAACTAATATATATATATATATATATATATATATAACGACAAAAAGTTCGTTTATGTAAAGTTCGTTTATGGTTTCATTGCATAAAGGTTCCTGTTTCAATATACTTTATAAACCACATGAAACAAATTTTAAATTCATAAATATTATACATGTAAAAAAACTATTCACACCCTTTTGTAAATTAATACCTATGTATTTTATATATCTTACCCATCAAAAAAGAATTAAAACATCAAGGAAGACACAAAAAAAGAATGTCAGGGAATACTCTATATTTTCAACATTAGAAAAATAGTTCTATATTAAAATTAATGAATTTTAAGGACATTTTCTAATGTAAAGTATAAAAGTAATTTTAAACATACATTACTTCATATGTCGTTAAATTAAATTACTCATAAAAATCTGTTAATTTTGCTTGAAGTGTTTTTTTTTTTTTTTTTTTGAAAAATGATTTGTTTTATAATATGCCTCATATCTTTGCAATGCATCGAAATTCCCTTCAGGCGTAATTGTCCGCGACTTTTCTTAAAATTTTCTAGCCATCCATTGCTACCTAGAAATTGGTCGTACCCCAATGCCATTGCAAATTGAAGAACTTTCTCTATTACGAAAAGTCCAGAGATTGAAACATTTTTATCTCGCATTGTGTGGATCCACTTGAAAACTGCCTCGTCGTCATCTTCATAGACAAATATTCTTAAACAATTTGAGCAAGAGTTTGATGAACCATAATTTTGTAACTTTTCCCTACTTTTTTATAATAGTAGATAAGCTGTTTAGAATACCAAATTTAAAAGCAATATCTTTTTTCTTGGCGCATTTATCCACTTCCTGAAGAATTAGATATTTTTGTTTGATGCTCAAGCTCTTACGTTTTGACATTTTTGAGCTACAATAAACGAAATTACCAGTGCGACTAATCAACACTACAAATAAACAAAGTCTAGTTAAACGACATGAGACAACTCTAATCAGGGGGAAAGGAGATATCGAAGACGCTTCTAGAAAACTGGATAATGGGGGTTAAAAGTTACACCTCTTGGATGAAACGCACAGAATCCTGTTGCTCTAGGTGAGTTAGGCACCTAACAAAGCAAGTTGAGGATTTATGGCCACAATAAAAGGTGTTAAAAGAGAGAATAACTTGAAATGTCCAGAAATACTAAAAGACAGGGAGGAAAACTTGAACCCCAAGAAAAAAATTCGTTATATACAAAATGCACTTCCCTGTTGTAAATTTATTTTATAAAGAAAATCATAAAATGTTCTTGGTTCCAGAAAAAAATTCGCTTTATAAAATAATTCGCAATATATACGTTCGTAATATAGTGGTTCGACTGTATATACATGTACATATATATATACCAACAATTCTAAAATTCTAATAAAATTGAGCTCAGACACTTTCACATGCATGAATTTAAAAATGTTGAATTATCAATTATTAAAATTGTACCAAATACTAAACACAGATTATGGTGGGAAAATCACTTTATCAGGAGTTTTAATACAATATATCCATATGGTCTTAATGTTATATACTTTGCTAAAAACACACTCCAAATTATGTTACAGAGTAATAATAAGGAATTTTTTTTATACTGCTCCCAATATAGATAAGAAATCTAAAAGAAACTCCAGAAGCAAAAGAAAAAAAAAGGAAAAACAGCGATAATAAATCTTTAATTGATATTACTAAAGTTATTATAGATGATTTTGAAATAAACTTTAATATCTCAAGCAGATCAAATACTTCATGTTTGGTCTTAATAAAATGGAAATTGTAATGTTGGATGAAATTTTAAATAATGAACGCTTTAAGGTGTGTCATGCAGTTCACATCATTAAAGACATTAAGAATTTTTTAGTTAATAAATTCAATATAAATATTAATAAATTTATTGAACCTATACAGAATACTGCACTTTATTATTCATGAATAAAACATATGATAGAGTTAATTTTTCCAGTGTAATTAATAGACATTTGTCACTTTTTCCTGTTAGGAATGTAATTGTTAAAAAAGCTTTTAAATATAATAAAACGATGGACAGATTTATCTTTAATTACAACAATAGCTCACCTTCTCATGACATAGATGAATGTAAATGTAAGAACTATCATGAATTTATTGATAGCTATCACAAACATGTAGTCACAGGCAATTTAAATATAATCAAGGACAGAATTTTAAAATATATAATGAGTAAAGGCACTAGTTTTTGATTAACAATTTCTAACAACAATAATACTGTTAAAAAACAAATTAATAATGATATAAACAATTTTATTACTAAATCTGCAGTTAAATATGGTTTGCCTTTAGAGGCATTTGATGAATTTAAGTAGAATATATTTTAAAAGACCTGATGAAATTTAACTATCATTCTAAATCAGCACTTACTTATAAAGATGTAAAAAAGATTTATGATTTACAAAAGAATTTTATCATTGTTTACATAGACAAAGTGCCTGGTAATTATGCTATAATTTGTAAATATTTTTATAATAATATGATTAATGAACACTTTTTAAACAACGAATCTTTTAAAAGACTGGACTTATCAGATAAAGAAATTAATAATCGAATTATTGATATATATAGAAAATTGGGTGTTACCATTCATAAGATTAAGTTTCCATTTATATTTTTAACACCAAAATTCCATAAAAGTCCTGTTAAATTTAGAACAGTAACAAATGGTTTTAAAACTTATATCACTAATGCAGGTAGAATGCTGCATAATATTATACAAAACTTCATCAATAAGCAATGTATAATTAAAAATAGTAAAGATATTATAGATTTTTTTAAAAATAAAAATATTTATTAAGTTCATAGTTATGACTTTGAAGATCTCTTTAATTCCATTAATATCAATGTTATAATTAGGGTAATTTTAGATAATCATAGTAATTATAACCTTAATATTAATTTACAAAAATTTAGAACTCTAATAGATTTAGTCTTAAAAGAAAACTACATTAATTTTATTGGTTCTCTGTACAAACAAACCAAAGGTTTGCCTCAAGGAGGTTTGCGTCCTCAAAGGTTTGCCCTGAGGGAGACCTCAAAGATTTGCCCCTGCTAGCTATAGTTTGGCTAATTTATATTTACACTTTTACTAAAATACTAATATTATTAATAATGATTATTACGTATTTAGATACATAGATGACCCAATTATTTTTGGTAAAAATATTAATTTTAACCCCAATATTACTTTTTATCCGAATTATTTAAAGCTAACTAAAATTAATAGTAATCCAGTTGAAACTAATTACTTGGATGTATCATTGTGTATTAAGGACTATACATTACATAGCAATATTTATGATAAAAGAGATGATTTTAATTTTAACATTCTTAAAGTGCCTTACTGGAATTCAAACCTAGATATCAATATATAGAAATATTATTTTCAATTATATTTATCGTAATAATGTATTGGTTAGTGATAAATTTAATATATATTTAAATCTTAATAACTTTATTAAACATTGTATGGAACACGGATACCCTTCAAAATTTATAAAAAGTTAAATAACAGTTAAATAAAAAAAAATTAGTTGTACAGTTTATTGATAGATGGCGCCTCTAGCTAAGTAAATTAACAATATTATGTTTTATTAATAATTAATTGTATATGTCTGGGTGGTACTTTGATTTTCTATAAATTTTTAAATAAAATATAGAGTTTTTAAATGTGTATATCTATAGTATTAATGTTATTTTATCAAAACTTAATAATTTTATGCGTTACTGTTATTGTTCATAGCCCGGGAATAGGTTTGTACTCACGTGGTAAGTCTTTATCTAATAGTTTTAACCTTGATTTTTAAAATATTTTAGTAATTATTACAGATAATAATATTATCGTTTTACACTAATAGATTATGCTTTTATTTATAATAATAGTTAAACTTTTCTCTAGAAATTTCTTGCTTTCCCTATGGCCCAGAGTATTGGCAAATTCAGGTGAAGGTTGGCTGGCCGAAAAACATTGTTTACACCTGCAATCCTGGTTCCTAAGGCCAGGAGTTTGATCTAGTATTTCTGTGGCTAAATCTATTCTATCACGACTAGAGTTATCTTAGGTACATAACTACTTTTTGTATATCTTTGTAATATATATATATACTATATACACTCACGAGCCAAAACATTATGACCACTCCTACATTTTGCAATGAACTCGCCTGGATGACGTGGAAGGCACGTGATCAGGTGGAAGTGGTATTTAACTGCTGCTGGAGCGTCTGAAGAATCAATCTTTCACATACATCTGTGTGTGATGGGAAAGGCTGTGGATCTAAGCGACATTGATTGCGGGCAGATTGTAATACCTGAAGGCTCGGAACAAGTATTTCCGAAACATCTACAGTTGTCGCGATCTACAGTTGTTAGTACTTATGCAAAGTGGATGAATGACAGGGAAACCAGCAGTAGACGACATGGTGTTGGGCGTCCACACGCTATCAAAGAAAAAGGTCGTCGGAGACTGTCTCGTATGGCAAAGCAAAACCGGAGCCAGACAGTGGCTCAGCTGACAGCCCAATACAATGCAGGGCCAAGTAGTATAGTATCGTAGCACACTGTTCAGCGGACACTGTTGGATATGGGGCTACACAGCAAACGTTCAACTTGTGTGCCTTTGCTGAACAAGCGTCATCATTAACTGCACCTGCGCCGGGCCCGGGAACATCGCGACTAGTCCATGGATCAGTGGGAGAGATTTGCCTGGTCAGATGAATCACGGTTTGTCATTCATCACGCCGATGGTCGTGTCAGGATACGCCGTCTTCCAGGGGAACAGTTGCTCCCTCAATGTACAGTAGGTCATACACAGGCTGGTGATGGAGGTATTATGCTTTAGGGGACGTTCTCTTGGGCGTCTCTAGGACCCGTGGTTGTGGTAGAGCAGACCATGAATTTTACAGGGTATCTGAACATCATTGCGGACAAGTTGCCCCCTTACATGGCCTCTGTTTTTCCAGCTGGAAATGGAATGTTCCAACAGGACAACGCCCGTGTCACAAGGCTAAAATTGTGTTGGAGTGTTTCCAGGAACATGATGCTGAATTCCAGTTAATGTCCTGGTCGCCTAACTCATCGGATCTCAATCTGATAGAACACATTTGGAATGTCATGGGGCGGCAGCTCAAAATTCAAAGACCACCGATTCGCAATATCTCGGAATTGCGTAACCGTTGCTTAAACATCTGGTACAATCTGTCTCCGGCCATCTACCAAGGACTTGTGACATTCATGCCAAGGCGGGTTGAAGCTGTGTTGCGCGCCGAAGGTGGGCCAATTCGTTATTGACAGGTGGTCATAATGTTTTGGCTCTTGAGTGTATATATATATGCCTGGCCACGCAAAATGCAACACCAAGAAATACCAGTGATATCGCATCGAAATTTATTCGGCAGATAGCAAGTTGTACAAAGATCAAACAATTTAAATTACAACCTTTTGTAACGTGTGGTTGAGGACAAATTCAGTTGTTAGTATAGCGGCCATTGTTAGCTATAACCACTGCCGCACGCTTTGATATAGAATGAAAGAGGCTTTGAATGTATCCTTCAGAAACATAATTCCACAGGCTTCCACGTATTACCAAAGTTGGTCTAGAGCAGCAGCGGGTCATTTATCCTGTGTTAGTCGCTATTCAAGCATAGATCACCCGTTTTTGATGGATGATAGATCGGGTGAACAAGCAGGTCAAGGAAGCAATTCAGTCTGATGGGCAAACAAGAACTCTTGAACATTGCATGCCACGTGTGATTGTGCACTTTCCTGTTGGAATGTGGTTGAGGATTGGCCATGCAGACAGGATTCCAACAATTCACAGAGAGGACAAAGGGTTCCAACAATTCACAGATGTAGCGTTGGCTCTACAGTGTACTGGCAATGTATACTAGAGGACTGAGGCAATGGAGTTCAATACGGTCCCAAACCCTGATACCGGGGGCAGGACCAGTGCGGCAATGCATAAATCAACAGTTCAACATGCTCCTTCCACGGTGTCTCTAAACTCAAATTCAACCATCGTGATGTTGCAGGTAGAAGCGGGATTCGTCAAACACAATGTTGTTCCATTCCGTTGCCCATGTCCACCGTTTATCGCACCATTGGCGATAAACGGCTATCCAGTCAAAGGTAAACGTAGCAATGGATGCCTTGAGGACATTCCACTATGCTGCAAACGGCGTCGAATGGTACGAGCGGAAGCCGAGTGATACGTAGCAGACTGAATCTGTTGTGCTATTGTTCGTGATATGGCTGCGCGATCCATCACTATTATGCGCATAATCCACCTGTCATCACGTGAAGTGGTGCAACTAGGAAGGGGAGATTGGCCGCGTATGTCTGTCGTTTCCTTCTTTATCCAGCGATGACAGATCCACGTCACAGTTTCTTGGTTTCGTCCAACATGTTGACTTATTCCTTTGAAGGATGGACTTCAATCCCTATAGGCTGTTATTCTTACTCGGTTGAATTCAGAAACTTGACCAAAATACGCTCGATGTCTTCCACGAGGCATAGGTAAACATCTTACGCAAAAAGAAAAACACTTGAAAAATCAATTGCTGAACTTTAAATTGCCAATCTGTTCTTCCCTTATATAGTACTTGCGGGTGGTGCTACGGTCACCCGTGATGTGCATCTGAGCTATAATTCTAATGATTTTCTTATTTCATTAACCCCAACGCATGATGTAAATTTCACATAATTTACATGTATCTTCAGAATGTTGCAATTTGTGTGGTCAGCAGTGTATATATTTTCAAAAATATATATAAATTAATATATCCCATATAAACGTATTTTTTTCTTGATCTCAATTATTTCTCTATCGTTTATTTATTTATCCTTTTTCACATCATATTTGCACTATTTTCTTATCGAAATAACGAAACTCGTTCACTCAGTCACAGTCAAGAGGCCATTTTTGATATAATACTTAAATAAACCTTAATTACAACAAAATTATTGTTAAAAACCTGTCATTAATCTTGCATTTTATAATCATCTAAAATTCGGAAATAATACAGCTTGATTAAGTGCGAATTGACATCCATATAAATTTCCTCAAGAAACATATTTACCACAAAAAATAAACTAGAGTTTTTGTGCTGAACAATTGTAATTCTCTCGATTTAAGTACATTGAGTTAACATTAGCAAAAACGATTCTCACAGAAGCTTCCTCAGGTAACACTTAAAATTTTTATTCTGCGAAACATGTATTTTCCCACTATTTTAAAATAAATTCATGCTTTTGATTTGCTTAATTTTTAACCAGCTTTTATAAGCACTCCATGCATGTAACGGAATCTTTGAACTCTATTTTCACTTACTTTAAAGTGTCAGATTAATTCAAAATTTTGCATACTTGTCAAAAACCGAGGACAATACCATAATCCCATAATTGTGTTACATTGTTCGGATCAGGATCATCAGGAATAACGATTTCCAGATTTGGCGACTAATTCATTATACAATTTCCAGATTTGGCGACTATGTCCAGATCCGATTTCCAGATTTGGCGAATAAAAGACTGTTACAACCCTAAAAGCGAAAACGTGAGTCAGCAATTTCTTACCATAGTATAAACAATTGTCTAGTTTTTTCTGAAAGTTGAGAAAAAAACAGGACTCGTGCATGTGAACAAAATATTTTATGCTCTATCTGCTAAACTCAGGTATAAAGTCTGTTTTTCTAAATTATTTTGTCGGATCAATCATCATTGATATCATCATCGGAAACATCATTCATTACTTCCTTTTACCAAAACAGCTGAGAACTGATTTAGAGGTCACCGGATTAAATAATTTCTCACAAACTCTTCGATTCAAAAAGCGTACTTTTATGTCTAATGCTGATGCAAGTGTCAGAGAGAATATTGAGCTCTTTTTAGTGAAAAATATCATTGACCTTACATCTTCTTCCACATTAAATATTTCAAATTTAGCTCTTCCATATTTCCTTCAGTTGGCTGATTCTACATTTTGCAAACCAGGCCGTATCGATGCACAGATAGGAGGCCAATAGATATTCCTGATTCTAAAAAATGACGCATTTAAGATTAATTCATCAATGAATAAATTAATACTTTTATTGTAGATCGAACTAAAAAATAAATTATAATTTAAAAAAACTAAAAAGCCCGCTTTATGGTTAATCGAACTAAAAAAGTAAAAAAATATTTCTTAATATAAGAGTAAATGATTAACGATAAAATTAATGTCATTGTGGTAAAAGCACGGGATGCTTTGTACTACATTTTTCCTCCAAGTCAGCATTTCGGAATAGAACTAATAAGAAATTATAACAATTGATAAAGAATACCCCACGCTTTTACCCCAATCACATTAATTTTCTCATTAATAATTTTATTTTTTTATTAAGAATGATTTTTTTTTTTACTTTTTAGTTCAATTAACCACAAAAAGTGTTTTTTAGTTTTTTCTAAACTGTAATTTAATAGTCAGAATTAGCATATGAATGTTATTCATGCTTTACAAAAATGGTCATGTCTTCAAAATAATTTTAATTAGGTTATTTTAAATGAATTTTTAAAATTTATTTTTATTTTTTTATGAAATAAGCGACAAGTTTTTTTTTTCATAATACGTCGGTAAATTCTCTTTTAGATATTAAATCGAAGCAGCAGCATTTGACCTACTATAACTAAGCCAAATTTATTCATTGAAAATTGTAAATATTCAAACAAAGTTTATTTTTAACTAAAAAAAATAAACAAGTAGCCTTTATCAAAGCATCAATAAACTAAACACCGAAAAGGTTGTTCTATTCAATTAGAAAAGCAATGGAAAAGCAAAACGCATAATTCAGAGCAATTCTTTCAAATAAAAGCAACAACAAAACGAACAGTTTTCCTTATTTCATCGCCAAAAAAAAAATGTCTCGGTATAAAATTCTCCTTTGTAATAAATTGCGAATTCATTAATATTTGTGTAACACACCTAGATGAAACGGAAGTAATAAAAAGACTAAGATTTATTTGAAATTTAGAAAAAGAAAAAAAGAAGAAGAAAATGGGGTAGGGGGATTGCGTTTCAGTAGCCTATGCAGTAGCTATCAAGTTACAAGCGAACAGCTCCAAAGACAGAGCACTGCCATAAAGAACAGGAAATTCCGTAGCGGATAAAATATATCTGTCGACAAAAGCAAGCTAAAAAGTTATTGAGAATTCCCTGGTGGCAGCAGCTGGCATGAAAAGCTGCAAAAATGGAAGAGCAGCATCACAACACTTGCTGAAGACTTAAATCCCTTTTTCCTTTATTTTTGCTCCGGCCTCGGATAATGTGGTAGCAAATCTAATCAAAAGATGATGAGCAAAAGAAGAAAATTCTAAGAAAGAAGGCAGTGGCTAACCCCGGTGTAGTCTCTGCAATAGAGAAACAGACGCACAAATAATGGTTCTGCTGCGTAGTACTTCCATATATCTATATTTTCTTTTTTACAGAAATATAACATATCTCTTTCTCTTCACTTTTTCACTCTTTCAAGTGATTTTAATTGGAATGGTTAAGAAAAAGAACCCACATTGGTGAAAGTGAAAGAGTATGGTGGTTTCGAAATTCTCTAGTGGTCTATTTTGGTGATATTAAATTTTTAATAACCTTTCGAGTGTTTTATGTTTTTTTGTGTTATGGGTAGTGATGAGGTTTGAGTTGTTTCATATTTTAATTTTGTAAGTTAAATTTTTTTTTATATTGAATTCTATCGTACTTGGTTTGCAATTAATACTAGAAACCATGTTTGTGTGTGTATTAATTCTTTTTATGAGAAGAACGAAGATGAGAAAATTCTTTCCAGTATCTTTTGGGTAAAAGAAATAGTTTGGACTGTAATATTTACAGGATATTAAAAATGGAATTTTCTTAAATAATTAAATTACTTGTTCTGAGTAAAACTCTTTTTTTCCAAGAAACATAAGAAGAGTTATTGAAAATCTTATGATTTTCTTATATGATCATCCTTATAAGAAAAGAAAAATATATAAAATACTCTAGAATACAAGTTTTGCTGATTCAGTTTTTGAAAAATAAAGTATGGGGTATTATTTCACTTTTATTTAAAACTTTTGTCAGTAAAAACATTTTTAAAATTAAAAATTTTGAATATTTTGACTGACATTATGAAGCAATCAATATGCTTTTGTTGAAGACACATACATTGACACATTTGAAGGAGAAAAGTGAGATCTATGAAACTATTAAACATACAAACTTGAAATTTGGGAGGCATGTATCTTTTGTTGAGCAGATATTCCCTAAGAAGGGATTTGCGACAATGAACACTAGGGGTGGTTCAAAAGCATTATAGAAAAAAATCCCTATTTTTGAACTACTACACTCAAAAAATTGAAATCTGGCCGACATGTTTCTTTTATTTAGTAGAAATTTGCTCATAACGGATTTTGTGGAAATTAACTTCAAAGAAAGATTGTGTTGGGGTCATATTGCGTTACTGATAAAAAAAACTATTTTTGATCTCTTAGACTTACAGACTTTAAAGTTAGCAAACATGTTTCTTCAGTTGCGCAGAGATCTAATTAAGAACGGGTTTGAGGAAAATCAACTCCAAAGGGGAAGTTACGGGGTTAGTATAGATAAAAATGTTTCGTTTTTGAATTATTAGACATACAATCTTTAAATTTGGGATTCCTGTTTTTTCTGCTGAGAAGAGATTCGCTAAAAATGGGTTTACGGAAGGAGATGATGCAAGATCGTAAATGATAAACATACTTTTGTTTTAGAAATTCAAGTCTTGCCCTTTTTTGAATCAAGAGACGAGAGCTACAAGAATCGTTTTCAATACAATCGAAAGGTTAATTCTTGGATATAGATATTAATAACTTAAAAACAATATATATATATAGTCTAGCAAATGTCATAAAATAAGCGGGATGGTAACGGCTAATATATATATATATATATATATCCTTACTAATATTATAAATGCGAAAGTTTGTACGGAAGTTTGTTACTCTTTCGGGCAAAAACAAATGAATAGATTTTAATGAAATTTACAATAATATAGCTTATACATCAGACTAACACATAGGCTATAATTTATTCCAATATTGCAATTAGTTAAAAAGATATTAATTAAAAACCTTAAAATGCGTAATTGTCTTATCCTTGTGTGTTGTTTATTCCGCCAAGCGTCTTTTCCATTCAACGGAGTGAAGTTTCGACTTTTCCCACGTTTTTAAAATAACAATCTAATTGTTTCTATCAAACTCAGACAAAAATAATTACAGAATCGGAAAGATCATTTATTTAGCCACGATACGGTATAATTTTTTTACAAAATAATAATATTTGTATTTTTACGATTTTTTTAAAATGAGTCATAATTGATGCGTTTTTATGATAATGATTTCTAAATTGTTCCGAATGAATTTCTTTCCCCGTTAATGAATTGGTATACTACACTAAAAAAGTGCATACTTTTTTCTTTTAGAATTAGTCATTTAAAAATAAAATAGCAAAAACTTTTTTTTTTACAATTTTTCAAAAATTTTCAAAATTTTAGTTAAACATTTAATAACTTCTTCATTTATTAAGATAATCACGCGAAACTTCTTTCCATGTGTAGACAAATATTATCCGTAATCTATACGAAGACTGAAACAATTGCTTAAAAATTACGGATTTTTTTAAAAAAAATTGGGTTTTTTTTTCCGTCTAATACCGTTTTTGCAAAAATTTATCTATGTAGTATTTTTTTTTTCATTTTTTGTTCAAAAATTATAGTTGTTTGCATTGGATGTGTGAAATTTCGAAACTTAAAACTTAAAAATTAAGCCCTGAAAAGTATTGAAAACTTTAACAAAACATTCACAAGACTTTGAGTGCTTTACGCATGCGCGAGAGAATCAGCGAAGGTCACTCTGTTCATGGTGCCGTTTAGAAATCGGAAGAGGAGGGGATAGCTTTGAGTGATGAAAGATTACGGGAATTTTTCCTGTTTTATGCTCTCTCATCACTTAAGTTATTTGCCTTGAGCTGAAGCGGATTCCCTTAAAATAGCTATAAATTTTTGTAATTTTAAAAATTTCTCTCTTTTTTTTAAAAAAAAACAACAACATAAAACTATTTTTTAAAAAAAATTTACATTTTTCTCTCCGGTGGGCTGAAAAAATTCAACGAAAATATTTGCCAAAATGTCAGTAATAATTAATTCATTCGTCATAATTACATTCTTTAAATATTTATTCTTTTTGAATACATTCTTTATTTAATTTATTCTTTTTGAATACATTCTTTATTTAATTTATTCTTTTTGAATACATTCTTTATTTAATTTATTCTTTTTGAATACATTCTTTATTTAATTTCATTCATTTAATTGCATTTTTTATTTAATCACATTCATTATATAATTATATTTAATGTCTAACTGATTAGCAATCAATTACTTGGTTAAATATACAGTTGTAGCTGTGGCAAATTTTTACATTTTATTTCCTGTGTTTTTGAAATTTTGTCTTTTCTGTGTACTTCAGAACTATATTGAGGAAAAGCCGTTGAACTTTTTTCAAGTTGTATGATTTTTGAAATTGCACATTTCACTATTATTTTAATTAATCCTTACTAATATTATAAACGCAAAAGAGCCTGCGACATCATAAATCTATCTCTTATGTGTAAACCATTATCGCCAAAATAGTGAACAATAAATAGAAAGAAAATTATAATTTATTTCTAAGCACGTTAATTTTTCTACGCACGTTTGGTAGTAACAAATTGATCCTTATATCAAAATAAATACTTTTATCACTTCTGGTATTTAAAGTAGATAAATTTTGTCTTTTACACTACATCATTTTGAGCTATGGCCCAAATTTCAAGTCTCTAGCTCATCGGGAAGTCAGTTTAAAATCAATTACAAAATTTTTCCCGGACAGACATACAAGAAAGCTAGTTAATAAAAACATGGTAATATTAAGTGTCCATCGTATTATCACCTTTTAAACATATTGCTATAATTTTATTTTGTATCATTACTTCTAAACATATTGCTTTATAAAAATAAAAGAAATATTTAATATTTAGAACATAAATTATTGTTTTTTCACATGCACGCGTCTTTTTTTATTTCCATTTTCAGAAAAACGTTTCATGGTAAGAATTTGCTGACGCATTCACCCTCCCCTTTCTCACATAAAGAACACTTCTTTTTTGTTTGTTTTATTTGTATTAACCACAAGTGTATTCGCTTTTAGGGTTACACCTTAATCTTTTAGTCGCTAAATCTGGAATTAGTCACCAAATGATGTATTGGTTTTTCGAATTAGTCGTCAAATCTGTAAATGGTATATGCAATAAGTCACCAAATCTGAAAATGATATAATATTACAATTTTAACATAAAATAAATACAACAGAAAGTAATATTAACGTATTACATATCTAGATATAAATTAACAGTATTTTAAGTATCCATTACACAAAATTTGCAACAATGTGCTACTTTTGCTGAGCAGAGATCAACTGAGGAAGGTGTTTTCAAAAATCAACCCACACGAGTTACGGGGCGTTATAAATTTTAAAAAAAATCCTGTTCATTAGCTATTAGATCTACAGATTTAAAATTTAACAAAAATGGTGGGTTTGTGTGTGTGTGTTCATCTGAGATATGCAAAAAGCTTTTTTTTGTTGCTGTTTTTGTTTAATTTTCAATTCACGCAAAATTAACTCATTAAAAACTTCTTTAGCCTTCAATCCGTATTGTTTATTTTTTCAACTTCACCCGTGTGCAGAACGGGTATACCAGCTAGTATATATAGAGAGAGAGTACAGGAATAAAATAAGTAATTCAAGAGAATATCCTACTAAACAAAGATGGGAGAACAGAATTTCCAAGAATCTGAAATATGGAGCAAATAAAATTGTACAGAATGATTGAAGCATTGGACCAAAATGGATAACTTTTATGGTATATAAGGCTAATATCGGTATATATACAAGTATATCGTTCATGATTTGTAAATAATTTATAAAAACTTTTTTATCTGTATACAAATAGTTTCCAATTTAACGTGGTAACAAAAGCTATTGGCAGCCTAAGATATTTCCACGCTAATGAAAACTATGAAAAAAGTAGCTATAATTATTGTCTAGATTTAACTGCCTTTAAGAAAAGGTATCAAATGTTTTGCAACAAATCGGAAGTGACTTCTAACATGAATACTTCAAGAAATTGTTGATAGCTGTTCTTCCTACCAGTCAAAGGATTCGAATACTTTATTTAACCAAGATATTTTAAAACTTCGTTCAAGTAAGAGAGTTTGTAACTTCATTGCCTTTGAAGTCAATATAAAGTCGACAATCTTGACATTCAAAGATTAATGGATGGGAAATATTTTTATGACAGAATGAGAGGCTCTTTAAATCTTGGTTAATTCGTATTGTTCAAAATCCTTTCATTTTAAAATTACACTGTTTTAGTAGTACCTTACTCATATGCGTCATGATGGCCACTGTCAACATAATACTCACATTCGTTATTTATTTTCAGTTTTAGTATAAAGTTGTTGTTTTTTTACAGATTAATTAAAACATGCAAGATTAACTGCTCTTGCAGTTTTCTTTGTTGTCTTTAAAAGTTTATTGACTTCCGTACAAAATAGTTTGGTATATTTACTCTTTTTGATCAAGAACATAAATACCTGTCGACAAAAAGAGATTCTACAGATTTCTTCATTTTACTCCGAAATTATGTTGTGAAATAGAATCCAATTTCAATTTCATAAATTGTTCCACTCGTCATGGAATGTTCATTGATAACAATCAAACTGCTTACTTCACTTTTGAAATACTTCAATATCTCTGAAGTAGATATTATTCATTTTGTACTCATCAATCTTTCAAGAGATTATATGTGTATTAAGTGATTTTTCAGACATTTACTGAGAAAAATACTTTAATACTTCAAGGAATTGTAAATATTATCCAAAATCTAATGCAAATTGCAACTATACCCAGTCATATAAATTTAAAGAATTTTCAGGCAATTACTATTTAAAATTGCACTATTTTACAAAAAAAAAAAAAATCATTTGACCATTATTTATTTTTTTACTTGGAAGGTTACTTTATACCAAATACACAAATGATTAAAATTTCAAATCCATTGACTGCTAACTAAGGTCTTGGCTTGCGTTTCGACTATTTAACTAGATTTCTAAATCAGGTAATGCTTGCTGACGGTTTTAGATCTATTTTGTGGTTGGAACTGCAGTTACCTGGAAATAAAAATAATAATGCCGTGACGACGTTGTTGAAAGTCTTATTAGACGACTTCGAATATGGTTGTGTGAAGCTGCTTGGTTAATTAAGATACTAGAAAGAGTCGAGCAGCCTGAACACGAGGTAAGATCGAATGATTTTTGACTGGCACCAACAACCCAGGGCAATCATTAAACGCTTCAGCTTTCTACAACCTCTTACATGTAACCGTAGTACCTTCCATATCTCATAGTGCATGGCTGTGATACGGTTATGAACATGACGACCAGTAGCTATATAGAAAAAACTTCATCAAACAGTAATGAAAGATAATATACTATTCCAAAAAAATCGGCAATGAATAATTTTTAACATATTATTTTGAGCACAGCTTTTGATAAATTAAGGGATTTTTGCACATTTTACCTTAAATTGACATGAACGTTTAATACACTTTTTAAAAGTTATCTCTCAGAATTTTTCCACATTTGATAGTTGTGGGAAACAGATTAACTGATGCATCGACTTAAAATATAGTATTGTGTTTTAAATAATCTACATAGTTCAGAATTTGTCAATTTACCTTCGTTGTAGGTTTTTATATGCAACATTAATATGTACATTGTGACACTTGTATGTACACTTGTATGTAGATTAAAATATAAAACAAAATAATTATGATCAAGTAAAAATACTGAAATTTTTCTACAATTTTGAATTTTTATCTATTCTATTCGTTTTTTGGGAATTATTCCATATTTTGAAGCACTTTATCCATGTATATTTATATAAATATCAATTCGTTACTTTTATGTGGTTTATTAATATTGGGAACATTTTATTCCATATATATATATCATTATTTAATAAACTGTTATCTTCTTTCCGTCTTTATTTAGTGAAAGCACTGAATACATGTTTTGCTCAGTGGCGCACACAAGGGGGAGTCCTAGAGGTCCCCCCCCTAAAGCCATTGATTTTTTTTGATTGATTATAATCATTTGCATATAGTACGTAAAATTTAATTATTTGTTATTAGTAATTAATTTTATTAATTAATTCTCAGTTAGTGCAGAAGTTAAGAGTGGTAGGGGTTCCAGCTCAGGTGTCATCCTCATCATTTAAACAGGGTTCAAAATTTCGAGGTCCATTGCCAATAGCCCTCATGCAGCTTCATAGTGTAACATTAGTACTACACTAACTCAGTTTCCAAAATAAGATTATTTTTTAACTTTGCACATTTATTTAAATTCATTTTCTCAATTTATGAAATAAGTCAGTGAAAACTTCTTCAGAAATGTTACCTTCCGTGCAGAGGAGCCGAAGTACATTAAATCTGTTGAAACTCAAAATCATCATCTTAGTGTCATGTAGGAGTTTGAAGAGTTGTATGTAAGTTTCGTCCTGGTCCCTTGACCGCTGCTCAAAATATGAGATACATCTAACTAACATTCAAGTAGTTAAAAATTGTGACGATAATAAAAACAATATCATGAATTTTGAGAGGAATTTTTAAACCTAATAAAAAGAAAATACAAGTTTAAATAAGAAATACTTCAAATTAAAAAAATATTCATTAAACCGCTACTTCACGAGCGAAAAAAACGACCTTAACTTCACGCTCAGGGTAACTCATACCCAGGGGCGTTTACATTCTGTTTTTACCGTAAAATTTGCATACAAAGGAGAAAAAGGAAGAAAAGTCGGAATGCAATATGTTTATTACACTTTTCACACGTAAATTTAGATTTTCGGTTCTTTTTATTAGGACATTCAGTACTTCGTTTATACACTCATTTAGTCTTCGTCATGAATGATTGCGATGTTTTCACTGTATCTTAATTTTCTTTTTTAATTTCGTAGAAACATTGCTTGCTGGTTTCTACATTCTTTACATTCTTCTGTAAATCGAAGAAATCACTTCAGAAATCAGCTTCTGGCTCAATGTTTATTAGGTGTTTCTGACTACTTTACAAAATAATTAGTGCATTTATTGTCGCAACGTTCAACAACACAAAAAAAATTTTCATTGGCTAACGAGATTACATTTTCTAGCCATTGCATATGATGTGGTCATTTTATGAAGGACGATAATTGCTCCCTCAGTTAAATTATCCCGATAGATTTCAGTAGAGGAATCATCCTTGCTATTATACTTTTCATCATTCGATTCTTCCTCATCATTTCCGCAAAGAGTCTTTCTTAATCCAAAAATACTGTTGTACAATATCTATTAAATGATGTATCTATTAATTTACTTAAATATCACATTTCTTCATAATTTAATAACACGCCATTGCATAAGAAAAATTTTAAAACGTGCTCATGCATTTAGAACTGTAACGGTGATTCACGCGTAGTGTGTGACATACCCGAAGAGTGGTATCCAAAAAATATATATTTATAATTCGCCTACATGCTAAGACCCCTCAAAGGATATTACCCTAAAATCAGCTACACGAGAAACTATTCATTTTCCAAAAAAAGGTTTAGATGGAGTTTTGAAAAAATGCATTGGGTATGACAAACCCTGTGCGTAAAGAGCCGGGTTAAATATTTTTACAAGGTTATTAACATGGTTAATGTACTTAAATCCATTCAAGATGTGTTTTACCGACTCTGCATTTTCATATAATACATATTGAATATTTTCGCATGATCTCAATTTTGATTTATTTGTTTTTTAAAGCCCTCGGTTTTTAAATTTTAACTGCGCACAAAGACAAACAAAATTGCTGTGAATTTTAGTGAAGTATCGGACGTTTAATTAGATGCAAATATATTTTCCTCAAAGTTTTTCACTATATATAGGAATGCGTTTTGGAATAGAAATAACCAAAATAGCAAATGTATTGCTTTACAAATTTATACAAAAATTCTTTCATCTTAATCCACTACATTGTAGTTCATTAAATGCTTAAAAACTTGAACATTCCATGGAGTTATAAGTACATACTCACTCATTAAAACTTATAAGTACATGCTCACTCTAATTGCAATTCTTTTCAGAGTGGGACATAAACTAAAAAGTCATTTAAGTTAATCTGGTTATTCTGAAATTCATGCAAATAACCTAGAACCTTTTACTACTATTGATTTCTTTTTCATTTAACTTCAAATAAATATAGTATTTATATTCTCTTAAAAATAATTATCGTTTTTTCTTCTTTTAAGTAAAAAATTCGAATAATTGATACAAATAAATTGTGTGTTTTAACTCACGAATATGTAAAATAATATAGCTTTTGAAAATGCAGAGGTGAATATTTTTATTTTAAATTTATATGAAAGGAAAATATATTATGTATTAATTTCGAATGTAAACTCATCAACGAATTATTATTTTGCGTCTGCTAATTGAAATTTTCTACCTTTTAGGTGGGATGAAAGTCATTCCTTTGAAATATTTTATATTTCATATTTACTCAAGTTGAATCACATGCAAACCTTTGTGTGGGTGTAATTTACAAATCCCCATGAGATAAGCAAACTTTCTGTGTTTCAAAATAGATTTAGAATTTTACATCTAGTTTTAAAACAATGTAGAAATATCATGTTCAAAGGAAAATGTATATATATATTATATATATATATATATATATATATATAGTTTAGAATTTTTTTTTGTTTAAACATGTTTGTTTTAATCATTTTAAAAAAGTAGGCAATACGAAAAAAAGATATCAATGTTTAGCACAGCTGATTAATATAACTATCTAAATAAGTGTTATTGTTTAGATTTAAAATATTCCTTTTGAATATTCTAATATCTCCTTTTTTTAAATATTTATCGCATTTTATTCCATTTTCAAGAATATATTTGAAGACACTGTAGATTTTTTCCAAATTTAGCAATGTTATAACACGATTGGTTGTATAATAATGTAGAATTCAGTAAAATGATCTTCACAGTATTTTTGGAAGGACTTTTACTAATTTCAGAGAATAATTTGCTTATTCGTGTCTTCTCCCCCTCCCCCCCTTAATACATCGCATACGCGCGCCTATGTTAAAGATGATTGCACTGGGGAGAGGCGAATTAAGTAATTTTTAATCGACATTAGAGGTATCCGACTGTGTGGTTGCCACAACTTTTTTTTTAAAAATTGGAGATATGGGGATTTTTTTGTTATTTTTAGATTTGTTTAGTACATTTTAAGAAAAATATGCTAAAATTAAGAAGAGAAAAAGAAATTATTATTACTAAAATAGGAAAAAATTTACAAAATATAGCATAAATACGGCCCATTCTGTCCCAAAGGTTTTAACAAATTTTAAATGTTTTCATTCTAATGTGTTGCTATGTTATTCATTTTTGAAATAACTTTCAGGATAAGAGATATTTTCTTTTTTACAAAGACTAGAGCACTTTATCTCAGTTATATGAAATTGCTTTAAAAACAGTGATAAAATTCACATAAGGGACAATAAATTTTGTAATAAAATAGTGATTGATAAATCTGAATCTTAAAAAAACTTCTACTACTATGCAAAACATACACAAAAAATTTAATTATTTTCAAAATATTTTTAGCTTTTGCTGGCCCCATTTGAGTATTTTCAACAAAACATATTTCGAATAAAACGCGTTTTAATGTATGCCATCTTGCTTAAAGTAAAGTAATCTGCTTTAACTAAAACACTTGTAGTTTTTGATCCAGTGAACGGAAAATGATAAACTTGATATTTTTATTTAGCTAATAAGATGGCGCATAAAATAAAATCATAAAAAAGATTTGTCAGTTTTTGGCAAAATTCACATTTTTAGGGTAACCGAATATCTTAAGGGTTTAACATGTTTTCTGGAAAGTTAAAAAGGTTTCTTTTTCGGATTTATGTGTGAAAGTAGCTAATAAATTCAGATATGAGTTTTATTTCACAAATGCTATCCATATAAATTTTCATTTATATTAAACACATTACATAAAATTATCTTGTATTGCATTTTATCAGAGATTAATTATACAAGATAAACATTTATTCATTTGTATATTAACTTTTTAAGTCTTTATTTGAGAACAACATCTTTCGTAATTCCCTTTGTAGCTGAACAAAAGAGTTACAATAGTTAGAGAATCCTAAGCGATGGCTCTACCCTTATTAAATTAAATTATAATGTTAGGAGTTAATTATTTATCCAAATTATGCTAAAGCTACATTATCATGTTAATGTATTAATTAAATCGCTTAAACGGTATAGTTAGTAAATTTCAAAATTAGAAATGTTTCAAAATGGGTGCATTTTTTTCTGAACTAGAGAATGCTCTTAAAATGCTTTTGTGTGAGCATTGTTTTGGATTTAATTATTTTCCTATTCTCAGACTCAGAGAATAATATTAAAGGACTGTATACTCTGAATAATTTCAAACAAATGATTAATCTAAAAAAACATATAAACACTTTTTATTATAATCTTTTAATTAATTAGCTTTTGTTTAAAACAACACTTTTCTGTTTTCATTATTTTAATCTTTAGAAAACACGCACAAAAAATGGGGCATATTATTTAGAATATCTTTTCGCTGTTGCAAGTTGCATGTGAAATTTATCCATAAATAAGAATCCTTAATTTTCACATTTGGACTTTGCCGCAGCCATTGCAGCTGTGTGTATAACACTTAGTACGAACATTGCTTCTACCACCAGTTATTCTTCGATAAACTATAGCATTTCCATTTTCATTTGGATGCAGTACAACTCCAGTAAGACTTGCTACTTCTTCTCCAACACTACAAGATTAAGGATTATAAATTTAAATTATAATATTCCCTTAAGAATTGGAAGGTGTTGCATGGAGTTTTGAACTTAGGCTGAAAATCGTAAGGGCCTTAAGACATAAACAATGCAAATATATTTGGGTGGTTGTAAAAATGCATCACTACGAATGAGTACTGAAAATCCTGTAAATCGACAGAGTGGGAGGGCATCAAACTATTGAGCAGTATCGACTATTGTTCGCTTCAGAAGAATGCAATAATGCTGTGATTTACAGTACCAGGTAATTCGTAGGTAAAAAGTTTAACTCGAGTAGTGATACAAGGAGCTAAATGTGGAGGAACAGATACAATGTGCATGCGAATTATAAAAGGTGGAAATGATGACCATTCACTTTTAACTATTTGTCACAGTTTTTCCTTAAGTGGGAGTTCAGAAAGCATGCAAATTGCAACAAATCTCGTCCTATGTATTCTCAAAAAAATGAGAGATAAAGGGACACGTTTAATCTTGGAAGTACTTGGGTAACTTGAAAAACTTATTGGTTCATGTATGCTGTGTGGGTATGGCCATTACTTTGTTGGTAATTGGCGTTGGGTACGTAATGAAGGAAGAGTAGTACTTGTCCACACAAGTACATCTTTCGATTGTAAAATAGTAGTACTAATGTAGACAATGTTTAGTACTAGAGTAATACTAAATATTGGATGCGTATGGCATTGGATTGCCATAACGTCACCAATACGAATGCAGGTGATGTCGTCCTAGTTCATAATATTGCTTGGTATGGAATATCAAATTTACATGAAAAATGAAATCAAAAATGAATCTGTTACCACATGGACATCATTGTTCAGACAGAAGTACCTGTACTGATCAGTTTCACTTCGCAGCAATCACCACGAGGGTAAATGGGGCTTGTGTGGAATCAACGGATAATGGTTCTGGTCGATAGAATATCGGAAATGTCCTGAACGTGTTTCAACATCTCTTCGAAAATGGACTACGTATATTTCGGCACTTGTCAGGGAAAGCGTCGGGAACATAGAGTGAAGAAGTCTCTCTATAACTACACTATCACTCTTTGAACGTGGCTCATTCTCTTCACATCCATCTGTATCATAGCTGATCTACCCCCGGATGCGTGAGATGTACCATTATTTTCTTGCACTGCAATGAGGTGAATGGATCAATATTTTCTCTGAAGTTCGTTCGCATAAAATCTCTTAAAACCGTTTGTATATCCCTTTAAGACCTAACCCGCATGATCATGCTGGTTAGATATTCTTATACGTTTTTGCATCTGGATTAATCTTATAAAAGAAAAGACCGAATCGAACGTTTGAGTGGGTTTGCAGAAAGTTCGGAGTAACACTTTTCAACAACAAACAGCGGTTGTAGTCCTTGTTTTACTTTCAGCTGACAAATCTAGCTTTGTTAACAAATAAAACGAAAACGCGTCTCCCGTTTATCTGTCGTAAAAATGTAACTATCAATATATTTCTATTTCGTTAGATACATATTTCTGTCTAATGTTTAAATAATTGTAAAATAATAAAAAAATATTATTAAATGTACAAGCATGTTTTTAAATTATTAAAAATATGCTTGTACGACTCAGGATTTCGTTACCCGCACAATCGTGTGACTTGGGCATTACTTGAGTCACTGCAGCTGTAAAGATAAGAGCTTGTCATGTAAGTTTTATTTTATTTTCAGTAACTTTGATGGAAGCCTTAATAAAAACGAAATATACTGTTATATAATTAATACCATATTTTCTTAGGGGCTGCCATTGGCGAGCCCCATTTTTCTTTCTCTCCATCTTTTTTACAATTAATTTTCTCTTTCGTACATTTGTTGGGGGGTATGGCATTTTCATCCTCTACACCAGTGGTTCCCAATCCCATGGCCATGGATCGGTACTGGCCCGTGGATCAAATAGTACCAGGCCGCACAAGAAATCTTAAATTATTTCTGTTTTATTTATTGGGATGTATTTCTTTCAGGTTTGAGTGACTTTTCAAGGAAATCACTCTATATTCCGTGTTAAATCATTTTATTTCTATTTTTATTCTGAAGGTATGTTTAAATGCAAAAAAATTAAAATTATTAAATCAAAACAATCTAAAATATAAACAGTCAGCGTCCCTCCCTCAACGGGTCGTGGTAAAATATCAAACATTGACCGGTCCGCGGTGGTATAAAGGTTGGAGAACACTGCTCTTCTCACATATCTGCATCCAAAACTTTTCCTCCCCCCCCCCCAAAATTGGATTTTTCGGTGCAAGTTGGTATGACGTTTAATTTTTAATTTTTTTTAATAATTAAATTTTCTTATACATTTTATTATTGTTCATGGAATACTGTGCTAACTATTAACCCAATCTTTTCAGGTGGCTAAAAAGAAAAGAATTTTCACACTAGAAGAAATTTTGCAATTGATTAATAAATCAGATCCGTAGTGATCTCTTGGATATTGACTAAGTGGCGGGCAAAACACATAAAACAACTTGTAATGGAAGAAGAATCAAGTTTTGATGAGAGCGACGAAGAAAAACATGGAAATATTTGTAATGGAAGGACAATTTTGTGGATCATCCTTTACCATCAAAGTCTCTTGAACCCATTCATTTCATTGTTTTAGCTGTAGCAAACTTTTGGTTTCAGTACAAATAAGATGCAATATGAAATAAAATCCCTCTAGAAAATCAAAAAGGATCTCTTAAAAATTTAAGTTAGACATAACTTAAGCGGTAGCAGCATCTCCACCTACTAACAAAAATATTTTAACTGATGATGAACATTAGAGTGTTGTAATTCCTCCCGCAAACGAAGTATTGTAATCCGCCTACTAAAAAGCCATATCAGGATAACAGGTATCATGTGTAGCCATTTTCGATATATTGATGATATTTCAATTGGCTATTGTGTGGAATCTACTCCTTATGTGCTGGATACCACATGAAGTACAATTCCGTATTCTAAATCATTTACAGAACTGTTATTATTCCTGTCCTGTGGTTTGTATCTTTTCTTGGTGTTGCAGTTTTTCAGTCGATCTGAATTTTTGAGAAAAATAGATTTTTAATGTTAATTTTGTTCCCAAACTGTACTTGATAGTTCACATTTTGCAAAAAAAAATCCTTTTACGGCTATTTTGTGTTTTTAGAAATGAATCATGTTTTTTTCTATTGGTGTATAAATCTTTGTAAAATGTTATCAGAAGAATATTTTATAGTGTCAAATGTTTGAGACATGTATTTAACATTATGTGTGAATATGTGTTCAAGAAGGTGAAAATTTGTAGGTTCCCGTTACTCAGAAACTTTTGTGTACAATATTTACACAATAGGGCACTTTCGGAAATTATTCTGGGCGTTATTATATAATTTTGCTAGGATAAGTAATTAATTTAATTGATTAAGCATGAACCATCATAATTTCGTTTTCTTTGAATAATTAACATTGACACATTTTGTTTACCGGGAGGAAAATTCTGAAAGTATCAAGAGTTCTTTTTTTCTGCTCAACTTCACATACATTATAGCTTTTGATTGTGAATGAACATAATTACTCAAAAAAAAAAAATTAAACACTCATTTGATAAAAATCTTCATTACACATTTAAAATAAGTATATTTTTCTCAAATACATATCCTTTTCAAAATCAACACTTTTTAAAATTAATTTCTTTTAAAAAAATAATTAGCTTTAAATTCTTTTTATTAAAAATGTTATAGTAGCTCTAAAGTTGTAAGCACAAAGTAAGTCGTAATGTGATAAAAAAATTATATTCTTCAGGTTTATATTATAAAACTGTGGTGTTTTTTTTATAAAAGCGTTTACAAACATATTTTTCAAATTAATGAATATTTTTGTATAGTAAATATTTCTGCCAGAAAGGATTTCCTGAATTTTATCAATAGTTATCTAAGAATTTATTTCCAGATCTGTACTACAATTGCGTTTGGGTTATGATAACGTTTAAGCGTATTTATTTAAATGACACACGAAAGAGTAATTGAAAATATACTATATGTAAATTAATAAATGCGTTTCCTTTATTGAATAACCTTCAGCAAATTTAATTACTGAACAGAGAGCGTTTTATTGATTTCTAAATATCTAATATATTACAAAAAAAACATTATTTTTTTTAAAAAAATTATAGATGATACTAATTGTACTTAGAAAATTGAAACTTATTTTAATATATAGAATATATATTTGTACTGTTTAATCTTTTATAAATTTTCAAGAGATAGCGTCATTAAGCTAAAAAAGTCTTGACATTAGTAAATTATTAATTTGGGAGTTTTTTAGTTTTTGTTCTGTCAGCAACAATACAACATACATCTTTTAATGCAAATAGGTATTTAATCTTTAAAAGTTATAGTGATTAAGTTTTGTTTGTGAGTGTGTTTTTTCGTATTATTCGTTGCAGAAATAGTATTGTGTACCGATTATTTATGCAAATAAATTTAGTTATTTATATAAATTATAGTTATTTTTCATAAATTTATGAATAATTTCTCTACAGGAGAGAGATGAATACACATAATTAAAACTGAAAAGAATTGAAATTGCAAGATAATTAGACAACAGAATTTAAAAGTAAATATGAAATATTAAAATAATAGAGTTGAATATGAAATATTAAAATAATAGAGTTGAATATAAAATATATGAAAGAACGGATGCTACAGTATTATCAACATTGCTGACTTAGGACAGCTTATATATAAAAATATTTTTTATAATAGTGGGGTTGAACATGTTTCGGGGCCATGTTCCTTCCCTCTTTCTGTTAATAATGCTGAGGAAAACCCTATTGAAAATAAAGGATAGGAAATCTAAATCCATTATGAGAAGAAGATAACTTACCTAAAATTGTAGACAGAAATGCAGAGCCCGCGCTAAATGTGAGTACAATAAACAAATTATATTGCCAGATTCTGGACCCAAATACATATTCAAAGCAAAGCAATGGCTGAAAAGTAGCACTTAGCAGAAGTATGAAAAGAATAGAAATAATAAATTAAGAATTGTAAACATACTACCATTAACTTATGGACACTAAGATTATATAATTTAAAAAATATAAAAAAGTAATTCTATCTAAAATTAGAAGTTGGAGGCATCTATAACTATCTAGGAAGAATAATAAATTTAAAATATAAAAATCTGTTTATAAACTATGGAAATTTAATCCTTACTATTTAGAATTTCATTATTCAAATATCTATTAATAAAATTAATTGGGTGTTTTTGAATTAAACAGTATTTAGTAAAATGTTTATAGTTTATTTTTTATTTTTTCATATGATGAATTTTTCATTCAAATAGTAGAATATGTCGGATTATACAGGGTGCAAAATATCTAAAATAAAAAGAAAATGGATTATAATATTCCCAAGATAATGTTATATATTCGAAGTAAAAACTCCGATCATCATTTTAATCTTAATGCCGCTGGATAACACATTTGTATTCTACAGTAAAATAATCAGAGTGTGGGAGTAAATATTTATTTTCTATAAGGTTAGCAAAATTCTGAGATAAAAAATAAGAGAGTATGGCTCTTTAAAAGTTAAACATTAAAGTCAATACATAAATATTACCGTAAAATCTGGCGTATTACTCCCACCTATACTTTCAAGATGCATTTTTTAATTTTAAGGTACATTTGCCGCAATAACACTCAACTCCCTTTTTACGAAGAAATCTGAAAGGTACACATGTCATTTATTTGAGGTATTATCCCAGGCTCTGCTGAAAAAATAGTAGACTTCTAGAAGTAAAACTCTTTCACTTCCTAATTTCTTTTTTCAGTCATATTAGTATGTCAAAATTAAGCATATTTTTTTGTAAACATTTTTATGGTGAAATCAATTATATGAACTCAAAACAGCAGTCAGAAATGTTTTAAATATTGAATTTAAAGAGTTATGTGAATTTTTTTATTTTCATTGAAATAACATATTTTTTCATAAAGTTGGCTTTTTTTCGAAGAAACAAGCGAACTCAAACGAACACTTTATAAGAATGTATATTAGATTTAAAAAGGTAATATTGTACTTGCAGTTACTAATTCTCTTAGAATTCTGTTTTTGTGTGGTAAATTTTAAAACAGGGAGACAAGCACAGTCTAACGTCGCAATCGGGACAAAAATCGTTTTTTATCAAACAACACACTGAACATAGCTTTCTTGGTCGCAATTTTTTGTCAGTTGGAGGAATCACTTCTAAATATTTTCTGTCAATCGTAAGAGACTAGGCAAACTTCTCGGTCGTCATTTTCTTCTTTACGCCCCATGTCTTTCAATAAGATGATCTATAATATCCCTAAATTCAAATGAGATAATTTTTCTCCCAGTTTCTCATATAAAACGAAAGCACAATGATGTATCTAAAAGATGGAAGAAAATTTTTTGTTTTATTTCTTGCCTCTTTTTTTTTTGTTATTTTATGTGGTGAGATGCTGATTGATTCTATCTACACCGCAACAGAAGTCCGATTTCAAACTTTCATTACTTCCAGAATCCTTTACAGAAATTTCAGACTCAATATCTGAGACAATATCAGAATTATTTTCCGTTATGGACCTCTCATAATCACTCATTTTCCTTCTATTTTAAGCTCCAAATTTGAAAGAAATAGTGTTCATAGCTTATGGTACACCGATCTAGTAAAAAGAAAACTCCCGCCTTATCTAGTCTAAAAGAATACAGTAAAGCCTAACCTTGAAACCGATTTAGACAATTTTTTTGTAATCCTAAGTTTACTCGAATTTTAGAGACATCTGTTAGAAACATTGCACACTAAACGAGCAAAAAATACGGGCAAATCAGAAGATTAAAGTAGAAAAAAGAGTTGCCCGAGTGTCACTCGGGAAAATAAGGAAAGGGCCATTTCAAGTGCCCGAGTGGCGTTCGGGCAAAACTGGGAAGTGGTTAAGTTCATAAGGTATGTCAATTCTTTTAAATAAGCAATATTTCGAGAAATGTAGCAATTTGTTTATGTCTATCTCTTCCTTCGATTTTTAAAGCTATCATTTTTATATTCGTCGTGCAACGTGCATCCGCAAATTTTGATCTTAGTTTTTGTGTTAAAAATGCGCGTTATACGCCGTATTTTACGTACTAGCTACATATGTTAATTGAGATATATTTTTACTATAGCCGTTTATCAGAATGATGCAGTGAACTTAATGATGAAACTTAAGTAATTAAAGTGAGAAATAATTAAGAAATACTTGTAGACACTTACAAAAGAGTTTTTTTCCCTATTATATACTCTTCTGTGCTACCATTAACTTAATAATAAGTTCAGTACACATGTATTTAACTGAATATCTCTTTTAAATAAATAATTGGTTTATACTAATGGAGTTGTTGATTCCACACACATGTTTCACTATTTCACAAGATTTCTCACATTTTCTTAAAAATACTTTTTTTTAAAAAATTCCTTAGTTTTATAAAGGTTGAAAATTTTGCCTTTTCTGATTTATTTGAAGGTTTCAAATCCAGCATGAAAACTTTACCCCAATTATATTTCACAACAATTACCCATTACAGTATTAACAATTAATTGTAATCCAAACATAAGAACATCATATACTACTTTATAAGCGCAAGCGCTTAAGTATTTAAGTAGAATGCAGCTTTATTTCAAAGTGAAACACTATTTGAATTACTAACTCATCATTAATTAAAGACTTCTGGTGACAGAATTTGTCTTGAATCGATATGCAGAACAGTGCATGTAATGTTTACTTATCAATTCCTAATGAACCTCAATGAAGTCTGTCTTCATCCTTCAAGTAATCTTACAGCACTCAATTAGGGATCAGAGATAAGAAGAATAGAAAAAAATAAGTAAGACATTCCGGTAAGCACCTCAGTCTGATCTGGAAAAGAATAGGGCTATCAATAATAAATAAAGGAACGTCATCAGAGAAGAAAGTAACTAACTTAGAATCAGCCTTCCTTTCCCAGAGCTTAATAAATATAAAAAGTGGGACTCGAAAACTCTTGAGACCTCGTTCTGTGCTGGGAAAAACAGAAAAATCTCCAAAGAAGGGTAAAAAAAAGGAAAACAATAAACAAAACGTTGGCTTGACTTGCCTTTTTCTTTCCACTTTTGCTTTAGTTTTGGGGAAATTTTGAAACGACCTTGGCAAAGGGATTAAAGAATTGTGTTAGATCTAGATGTCGCTCAGGTACTACTTTGTGGATAATAAATCCTTGAGTTGAATTATCAGCGACGTTATTTTTTAAAAAAAGGTGATTGTATTGTTATAATTTCCTATGAAATGTATCCCTTTTATTATTAAAACACATTCTGAAACATGTTTTTATGATTTTTTTCCATTAAATTCATGGTTTCTAACATTTCTAGATTGAAATATTATTCCCCGGAAATACAATTCTCATAAGTAGTTTTAGATAATTAATAATTTTAAGCTCTGTATATAAGTGTTGGTTATATATATTTTTGAAAACTAGAAATGAATAAAACAACAAATTTCATCCTTGACTTGAGAGTGCATGGGATCATGTAGAAAAGTATTCTGATTTAATACGCTAATTTAAAGGCTCGCTTTCTTCTTTGGTCGAGATATTTTTTTTTACCACTTAAGTTGAGTGGTAAAATTATGGGCTATTGAAGGTCCGTTATAGATGTAAACATTTGTAAGGCTTTTGCACATAGAAAATTTAAATAAATATAATAGGATAAAAAAAAGCTCTGAAATTTTTAGATTACTGTTCACCATTGGATTGCACATTCCAATGACTTTGAAAATCCAAAATCAATAAGAAATGGCCAGAAAGTAAAGAAGGTCAGAAAATGAAGAGAGACACCAACGAAAAATAAGTGCTAATTATTTTCAAATTGTACTCGTAACACAGAACGAGAACAGCATCAGCTCAATAGATTGCTGGGCGACCGCAAACGTCTGTACACGAAGCAATATATGTTAGAAGAGATTCAGCGCGAGTATGGCTGGCATCCTGGGAGAAGATTCTTCCTTCCTTGTCAGACACTTGCAACAATTCTTCTGAATGTGGAACTGACCAGTAATGCAAGGGATGTCCGATGACATCTCAGGCTTAATGGGTTACTAATAGGTGAGAGGAGAATGACAGCAAAGATAGCCTCTCTAATTGATATGTACAGTGCGTGGCTGGGCATTTTCCAGCTGGTAAAGTGCTATGAGCTCTCCTCTCCCACAAAAAATAAGGTGTCACTGGATTCAATACATCATACATTTATCATTGAGCCGTCATAAAGCACTGAATACGGACCAGATGTGATTGGCTACATACGCTATGCTGCTCCAAACCATGATGCTGAGATATCCAGTGGCAGGGAGTTCCACAGATATGGCCGGATTAGACCTGTCATTATGTGGGTGTCACACTCATAGACAGTGACTAACGTCGGACAAAAAGAAGCATAATTCTCTTAAGTACTCAACCCTGTCTCATTTCTTCATCCACGTCGCTGTAGCCAGGCACCATTGCAAATGGAGTTGTCTCTTTTTTAGATCGTTGGTAGTCTTTCTAATGAACGCCATGATTGATATCTCTAACAACTAATCGACGGGTAATGGGTTGAATTAAAATCGAAACATCAAAGGTGTCTTGTGCCAATGTTTCAAGATGGTGACTAAAATGGCTTGATGAGGAGTCACCGCTTGTAAGTTGGTACGTTGAATCACTTAAGCTAAAGTCGCTTTGATCACACCGGCACCCCTCAAATGTGAAACTTTTTATTGCTCCAACCATACTTGTTACAACTCCGTGGACGTGTCAAGCTGGATGACAGATGAGATTTGAAAGAACTTACTAACTGCTCTTATGTCCAATTACCATACCCCTCATAAAATTGTCTGACAACTAGAAAAGGCCCAATTGGTTGCGATTTGAAATTCTATGGTATCACATATGTCTTCTGAGGCAAGAAAAAACTACCTCCCTGGTATAGTCCATTTTGTAGGTTCCTTTCCATATATCCTACTTAAAGTATACTGGAGAACTTCTCATTCGATATCATTTGCACTAATTGGTGTGTGCTTATTTATTGGTCACTTTTTCTTGGCGTTGAACATTCAATGGCACATAATGTACGCGTATATATAACCATACAAAGGGGCGTCCCAAAAAAGGAGGTATTCCGTAAAAGGATTCAAAAGGTATTCAAAAAAGGAGACGAAATTCTGTATGCATTAACTTTAAGATAAAATAAGTAAACGATTAGCTTTTAGTGTTGAATGACTGAATAGCTGGAGCTCCAACATATTGCTACAGATAATCCGGATGGGTTAATCTAATGCTAAGGTATAACTTCTACGCGAATTCTGCTTCAGCCACCTACAATAATAAGCTATCACAAAGCAATATAACTATGTTTTCCAGATATTTATTATCAAATTACTGTTGTATAGGTACTGGAAATGCATAGTATATGAAATACAGGCCTCTGTTGTGTTTCTCACATTGAAAAACATCAAATACAGTCATATTGCAATTTGCTATTTACTGATACAAACAAGAAAATTTTTATTATTGCTCAGAATCTAGAGCCAACACCATTATTTTTTGAAATATAGAGGTAGACTTAGCACTTCGGTTAGAAAAAAAGTGACCGCAAAAGAATTTTTCCTCCATTTTTTTCTCTTACGAAGCGAAAATAAATGTACGGTTCTGGCCAGTTTCTGTATGGTTCAAGAGCTTTCGAATCTAAAATGTATATATCTATGTCAAACTGCCATCTGAGTTATCAATTTTGTGTTTTCCTTCTTTTTCCGAATTTTTATTCGAGTGCTGTTTTGAAATAAAAATGGTTCGATCCTTTTTTTTTTCTTCTTTAAGCGTAAATTTACGTTCTGCAAACACACATATAAAATATTGCTCCTGTTTTTCAAACATTAATTTTTGTTTGGAATAAGTTAGAAACATTATTTGTGTTTTTTGATAATGCAATATATTTGTTTTGAAAGGTCTGTATTACGTTATATCGTGATAGAAACAGGATACATAAGAGATGCTGTAAATTCTCTTCTCCTCTAAGCAATAAATACAGTTTTTACATACATAAAATAAAACTGTCCCCTTTACGTGGCTAGTATACGTTGCCTATGATATCTTTATATATTTGTTTCTTTTGATTTATGTTATCTTAGGAAAATATAAGATTAATGTATTGGTTAGTAATAAAAAGATTTCTTTTGCATTCAAGAGTGGTATTGGGTTTTCTGTAGAAACACATTCAGTTCATTTTTATTTATACGTTTTAATATAAAACCGCTCAGCCAATCACACATTTATTTTTACTAACCCGTGGTGGACATCATTTTAAATATAAATAATTTTAATAATTTTTTTAACCAGAGATCAAATTAGAGAAGAGATCTGTATGGTTGAGCCACGAGAAGTTGGTTGCATTTGTTTTGTACTAATTCTATAGTACAAGAAGGAGCTATTAACTTCTTTTTATGTCAAAATAAAACCGTTTTACTGAATCTGTTCTGATATTATTTTAGATCTTTACCATGATATTTGAACTAGTTGAGAATAACACCATATATATGTAATAATTTCCCTTAATTTCCCCAAACTTTTTTTAAAATTTGTAATGGTCCTGGCCTTTAAGACTCGCGCGTATATAATTACTAGCTACCCCCTAACGGGAATCGTATGATATTTTACCACCAATAGCAAGCTTCACCCACTGAACTCGTGAGTTCGAAACTTCCTGTTGCCACTTCATATAAATACCCAAGACTCTAGAAAATTTCTCATTTTGTCTTTATACTGTATAATGCCGGTCGTTTTTTTCTCTTGTTATATAATTAGCTACTTCCTGCTTGATGTGATGTCGAAATGTTAAATGTAATTCAGTTTTTTTCTTATAAATGTGTGTGTGATCGTCAAATAAAGTGGAGTACCCAAATACCGAATGATGCCTCATTCATTCAACAGCTCAAAAACGAATCATATAATCATAAAATAACATAATAAAGAAGACTTACCATTCACTAACGATTATATATATACAGAAATATGTATGTATACGTGAGTATGTAACAGTGCAATATTTTCATACAAAATATAATTGTTATCGTTTTATGTATTTTATCACTAATTAAGATACCTGATTACGAATAAAATACTTTTTATAATGATCCGGAAGTTTCGGGGAAACAAATTTATTTTTATAAGTATTTTCGAAATTATCCCTAAATTTATTCAGATGGTTAGACCTTTCATTATCTTGTCGGATATTAGAACTCGGTACCTTCTGATCTGTAAGCACGTACCATATCACTGGACCAAAATAATCACTTCAGTTCGGAGGCTGTTACTGGTTTATATAGATGCCACTGCTACACACTCCCCTACCAGTGAGTCGGTGAATAGGCGAACGAACGGTATAGTTGTTATGACGAGCGTGTGAGTTGTTGCTGTTGCGTCATTTGGGTCAAACGGCTCTGATTAGTGCGTCATGTGTGTCTGATGGCTTTTGCTTGCTCTTGACGCGGGTTGATGGAGCCACGACAGCTGCTCGAAGGTTGTGTTTTTTCTTTGTTCAGCGTCAAGGTCACCAATGTCGGAGATAAGAAGTTGGTACCTTCTGATCTGTAAGCACTTCCCGTAGCACTGGATCAAAATGTCCGGAGGCTGTTACTGGCTTATATTGATACCACCGCTATAATCTTATAATTCTCTCCCACCATGAAAAATAAGCAAAGTGATGTTTTTCCTTATCGGCTCAGAATATCTTGTAAAATAATTTGAATTTATTTTTGATTGGTTTTGATACAGTGAGAATAGTATTAAATATAAAATTAATCCCTTAAAACATTTTTTTTTGTAGACTATTACAAATTTCTGATTGAAGTCCTGTGAAATTAAAAAAAAATAATAATAATAACTAGGATAAAAATATAAATCCATAAATAAAATTATAATTTTAACAATATAATCCGTACTGAGATATCTTCTGATAAACTTTAGACAAAAGTCTTGTGTTTATTCGAAAGCACTGTCTTAAAAAAATTACTAACAGTGAATTATGGTGCATCTGTTTAAGAAGAATTGTCCACACAAGGAAATTCAAAAGCCTAGATGTATTCAGAACTACATAAAAGATGGAACGAAAATGTCCATTTCTCCAGATTTGATAAATGTTGACATTCATCATTAATAAGGGAACTCTTCCACAAATCGCAATCATAGTGAGATAATACTCCCTCTTTAGGATTCTTTGCTTATTTAGGGTTGGATTCATAACACCTACTTTAATGAATTGGACTCTGGAGAATCAAGTCCGGAAATTTGAGGAAGGAGAATCGTATTCCTTTAATCAAGAATTTCTCATGCAATGACATTCAACTCAAAAGTGATGGATACATTGATATTATGAATTATGATTACAATTAGAATGTTTAATAGTTTGTGTATGTGAAATGATTACTGAAAAGCAGAAATGTTGGCAAATGTAATTCGTGGAAGGCTTATTTTTTATTTTCTTATAATTTTATTTCTAATAAATCTGATTGATGATAAATTTAAAACTTGAAGTCCTAGAAGAGTTTTAAAGACATTGTACGGGAAATGTTTATTCAAGCAATATAATTTTCTAATTGCATATTGTTTTAAAAGAAACAAATATTTCTGAGAAAATTAAGTATGATTGATACATTTCACTTTTATTGTAAGATCATAAAGTGTCTAAAATTGGATTAAATGTGAAAAAAAATGTAAGCTTACCGCGTGGAAATATTTTTTATTTTCTTTTTGAAAGATTCAACTTATAAATGATTCAAACAAAAAATGTTAATGAAAACTCTTAATACTTTAATACAATTAAAATAACAAAATTATAGTTTTCTTTTTTTTTTGGTATTTTCCTATGACCTATATATTTGGAAAACTTGATCCAAAGATTCAGATCTGAAAAACAATTATTTTTTATGATATTTGAAGCTTTCTGCGTCTAGATTTTAGTTTCGGTTTCATTTTAAAGCATTTTTGCATTCTAAATTGAACAAATTAAATATATCTTTGAACACAATCCATTTTTCAGTGTGAAATCACTATTAACTACAATTTTCATTACTAAAATCATTTCTGTTTGCTGCTTATGTTTTGAATTTTTTGAATTATCCCATAGTCAATTATTAAGATTGATTTCAAGATCAGTATATATTTTTAAACCTTAGTTTACATAACTGAGAAGTTTTTCCTTTAATTTTTTCTGTTAATAAAATGCCTCGTACAGAACGTTGCAATGAGAAATAATATTTGGAAAAGATGGCATCGAGACAGAAAATGATAAGACTAAAATCTATCCTTCAGCTGATAATGCAATGAAACTTCCGAATTCAAATATTGTTGAAAGAATTGAATATTTTCATGATTTATAGAAAACTACATTATAATAAATATATTGCACTACATTACATTATTTTAAAGTCATGAAAAGAAAACTTAAACTTGCTAAACTGTCCCGATTTGAAACTGAGATAAAATTAGGTATTGTTTACAAATTTGGTGATTTCTAGCTTAAGTATGTATCATTATTATTGTTTTGTGTATAAACATTTTGTGTTTAAAACTTTTCTGAAAATATTAGATTAAAATAAAGCAGAATAATCTAACGTTGAAAGAAATGCGATTGAAATTACGCAAAAGCTTATTTTGAATTTTAAGAAAATGTTTTCGATCATAAATAATTGATGTAGTGTTTTGATGTAGAACATTTGTTGAAAATAACATATTAAGAAATTAGAGCTTTACAGGATTTACTTTTTGTTTTATACCTTTACGAACTTTAAATGTGTTTTTCTAAAATTTTTAATTTCGAAGATGCAAGTGTTTTCTTATCCCTAAGGCTTTTTTTCTGTTCAAGATGGTCTTGAAATTTATTGTAAGTCCTCCCAAATATATACTCTATAAAAGTTAGTATGGAGCTCTAAATATATTTTATTTAATATAAATTTTTTAAAATCTGTTTGAAATTGCTTTAAAAAAATATTTATTTATCTATGCAAAGCATTTTATTGACATTGTCTGTATCTTAGCAATTATATTCAACTAAAATTACTAACTATAGGTAATGCAATTTTTCTGAAACTCATGAAATTCCCTCGTGTGTTAATCTTTTTTTAGAAATATTATTTAAATATTAATACATAAATAATAATTATAGTCCTTGAAATATGCGTTTCTAGGTAAATAATTCCTTAAAAAGTTATTCTAGCCCTAATTCCTCTTTAAACATCAAAGTAATTATATTTAACGAATAACCAAGTAAGTTGCTCAACAAACATAACTTCTAAACTTACTAAATGAATTAACTTCTGTTTTTCTTTTATTTTTCTTTTATAGATATAATTCTATTTCGTAACATTTAAAAATAGCTTTCTGTTTTAATGTAAAATTAATAATATTAAAAACGAAATAAAAATATAGTTTATAATTATTACGATACTTTTATTCAAATTATTTTTAACATAATTTTCCTAAGAACTCATAATTTATGTCTCCACCAGTCTCGTAAAAAAGAATGTTCTACTTCTTGTCACCTCTTAAGTGCAAGCAAAATTTACTTGGGTAAGAAAAAAAATCGATTAAAACATGAAAATCCCTCGTACTTACTTCGTGTTAATTAGGGAACATTTTCTTAAACCTTTCGCTGGAAGCAATTAAAAGTGACAGTTTATATTAAAAAGAAGTTTTGCAGCAAAATCCTTAAAATATAAAGGTTACGAATTCCCCGAACTTCAACTTTCGCGTTTATAAGTTACTATTTTCAAAATTCATAACTGCACGACAGAAAAATACAATAAATGATATACATATAAGAAGTATTTTATTTAATATTTCAGCCTATGCTATACCTTCAGATTAATCTGGGATTAAGAAAGAAATAATGTTTCTGAAAACGCAGTGCTTCACTGAAATAAATTGATCCTACATATAATTGTTTTGTAATTTTTTTAAGGTAAATTCTTCCTTATTTCTATAATTTGACATAATTTGACAAAAACTTTTGCTGAAATTTTGTGAATGCCCTCCCAGATCGCTTCTTTAAAAGAGGCATATTTTTCGAACTTGCTGAAATATATATTAATCTTCAAAATCTAACTAATATGTACCTGAACATAAATAATTATTTAAATAATAATAAACAATATAAACAACAGGTTTTGTTCAGAAATTAAAAGAAAACTAGAGCACTTTATCTCAGTTATTATATGAAATTGCTTAAAGAAACAGTGATTGTGGACTGTAAATTTTGTAATAAAGTAGTGATGGATAAATCTGAAGGTTAAAATATTTCTACTATTATACAGAACTTACAGAAAAAAATTCAGTTAATTATGTTCAAAACTGTTTGAGCAATCGCTGACCCCGTTTGATTATTTTCAAAAAAATCACATTTCGAGTAAAACGCGTTTTAAAATATATATATATATATATATATATATATGACATCTTGCTTCAAGTAAAGGCATCTGCTTTTACTAAAACACTTGTAGTTTTTGTTCCAGTCAACGGAAAATGATAAACTTGGTATTTTTATAAAGCTAATAACATGGCCCATACAATAAGATCATAAAAAAATTGTGAACATTGGCAAAATTCACAGTTTTAGGGTAGTCGGATACCTTAAGTAATCAGTTTGCTATCATTTTTGCACAATAAAGTTCCAATATCTGCTAAAAATTCTGTAATATTTATTTGTACCGCAACTGTTTATTATAATATAATTTCTAATGATTTTTTCACGACTTGTCGGGTGTGAGAGGGTTCGAGTAAGAAACAGAAACGATCTTAGAATTACTACTTTTATTCAACTTTTAACAATAAAGAATGAACGTTAATAACTAAACCTGACGAGAAACAAGAGAGAATTATTAATGCGGAGTAAATCAGATATAGGCGATCACTTTTCTGGTTATTCTCTTGTATGATCCTGCTTCCATCTTACTTACTCGTTCAACTATAAAGTAGATTCCTTTAGATTTAATTTTACGATGTACCATTGATCGCTCACACTAGACTTTCCACTTACACGAGCAACTCTTAACAATTACCTCACTTACTCAACTACTGGCTCTTAAATAGAATATTGCATTTGTATCTAACCAAGTCCTCTCTGCTAAAAGTGGTTTTCAATCTAATATCATGGTTAAAAAAGATTATTTTTTCCCAAGAGGATTAGTAGAAGCCCGAATAGAATCCGTTACAATTTTTTAAATCTCACATTTATTTGTAATAATAATAAGTGGTATAGATACAATAGTCAAGAGATTAATGGTCTTGTTAATTAATGGTTTTCAACGATAATAAAACTTTATGATACAACCTTTGGCAATAAAGTTCGGTGAATGAAAACAGAACGGCTGATCTGGCAACACTAGCAAAATAAAACGCTGCACATGCGTAGTGACATGTGCTGACCATTTGCCCCAACCATTGTTCAGTTGAGCGTCGTTTGTGTTCCGTGTAAAGCTTGTTTTACAAAGTACTTGCTTAGTGTATTGGTTCTTAAGATATCCAATTGGTTGCGAAAACAATTTTTTTTTTTAAAAAAAGGGAGATATGGAGATTTTTTTTTTTTTAGATTTCTTTAGTGCATTTTTAAGAAAAATGTGCTAAAAGTAAGAAAGAAAAAGAAATTATTTTTATTAAAATGGGGAAAAATAGATAAACATTGACAAAAGATAGCATAAACGTGATCCATTCTGTACCAAAGGTTTATGAACAAATCTTAAATTTTTCAATTCTGATGTGTTGCTATGTTATTCATTTTTGAAATGACCTTCAGGATAAGAGATATTTTAATTTTTACAAAAACTAGAGCACTTTATCTTAGATATTATATGAAATTGCTTAAAAAAACTGTTATTATATTCACATAAGGGACTGTAAATTTTGTAATAAAACAGTGATTGATAAATCTGAAGGTTTAAAAAAATTTTACTATATACAGAACTTACAGGAAAAATTTCAGTTCATTATTTCACAACTTTTTAGCAATCGCTGACACCGTTTTGATTATTTTTAAAACCCATATTTCGAGTAAAACGCGTTTTAAAGTATGACATCTTGATTAAAGTATTGGCATCTGCTTTTATTAAAACACTTGTAGTTTTTATTCTAGTGAACGGAACATAATAAACTGTATTTTTATAAAGCTAATAAGATGGCCCCTAAAATAAAATCATAAAAAAAATTTGTCAATTTTTGGCAAAATTCACAATTTTAGGGTAATCGGATACCTTAATTGAGAACAGGAAAATAAACGAAGAAAAGGTCAATTTAAAGTTTTGTTTTAAGCTTGTCAAGACACCGAGAGAAACTTATTCGATGCTGGTACGTTTTTATGAATATCATGCATGAAGTGTGTGTACAAGGCCGGGAAAGTGTTTCTGAGAACCCCCGTAGCGAAAGACCGGTGACTTCCGTTAGTGACGAATACATTAAGAAACTGAGTAAATTAATTACGAAATGATCGTCGATTAACTGTATGTATGATAGCTGGACGATGAATGTTGCAAGGTACATTGAAAGTTTGACCCATTTCATGAAACATCTACGCAGGGTATGATCCCAGTACGCCACAAGGTTCATGGTTTTTTTTTGCTCACAACAATGCTCACCCTCACAAAGTCAATATCGTCGAACAGTTCCCGGTGAAAAAGGTGGTGGTGCAAATTGAACATCCACCATCCTCCAGACTTCTTACTATTCCCATGACTCAACCTCGCTTTGAAAGGAAAGAGATTTAACGATATTTCTGACATCTAACGAAACTTGAGGGGGTGTTTGTACTCCATCTCAAAAGAAGATTTCTTGCAAAGTTTCCAGGACATGTATAGCAGATCTCATCGGTTTATAGTTATTGGAGGTGACTGTTTAGAACAGGAGTGCGGGCTACTTCTTCCTTTTTCAAGGTGTTGAGGTCCACCCATTTCCTAGTGGCAATGGTGTTCCACAAATACGTTTCTTTTAGAATGCACGTCTTAAGTCTTAACAAAGGTGGTCACCCCAAAATGTCTTGGCGGTTCACCGATCGATCGCGATCGGATTAATGTTCGACTCCGGGTTTAGAAGGACAGTAAAGTAACGTTCGTTAATATTTCATCTACGTTAATCTTACAAGATTATTTACCTAACTTTATTGTCAGAGGTTGTATTATCGAGATGAGTAATTTTTCATTGATAATTGGTTTTATGATATTATTAATGAATAACTGCTCAATAGTTAGAAAATTTAATTCAGTTTTTTACAGTATTTTATAATTTGGAAAACTATACGATAATATATATTAAATGTAAAGAAAATCTGAACTTTTCTTTCGTGGAAATATAAGAACACACTGGATACATAAATATTATTATTACTTAAGATATATTGCAAAATGTTTCGACATGGTGGCGAAATAAGTGATTTTAATAACGATCGCTATGGAATTTATGCTTGGAGAAGTTATGAAATGTAGTAGTTGCTTAGTTCTAAAATTTATTTCTTAGAAAACTTCCTTTGAAGAACTTTTAATTGAAATTGTTTTCTTCCGCAGATCTGAGAAATTAATCCTCTGCTGAATTCTCATCTTGAAGGTTAAGGAAGTTTTGAAAACATTAGCTGAAAATTTTCAAAAGAATTGATTAAAATACTGTGCAAAATATCTCAACTAAATTTATATTGTGAAACGTATGTGTGATGAGAAAAGTTCACACTACTAAGAACCAATCTGAAATATGTCCAGAATGCTAATATCAAAGTTCTGATAAACAACTTTCAAATTCATCGGAGTCATTCGGATTTTATTGAATCTTTATCTGGCATAATAATATAACGTCAAGAATATAACAGTCCCTTCACTTTAACTGTAACTGAACCGCTAGCGCCATCTGTATGGTGTTGACGTTAAGAAATCATGCCCTTCTCTGTCTTGTTGTTTTGCGAGCGTGTTCATGTTGTATGAAAATATCTTATACGTATTCTGTGATAGGATGTATGGCTGTACTATGAGCCCCCAAATTAAAGAGTTTTAATTAACCTAAATCAGGGATGGACATTAAGTCGATTGCGATTGACCGGTTGACAGCCAAGTCATTTAAGGGTGATATATTTTGCTTAGACCTAGATGTACATGCTAAAAGAAACATATTTATGGAACACCAACGACATTTAGACTGGAGAATTGACTTTTTACAATCGATGCGACTGTGTTTATTTAAGCAAATGATTCGATAAAAGCGTAAACGACACTTGTACCTTTATTGGAAGCACACGATGGTGCCTAATACGTTCACTGCCGCTATAGGGGGGAAAGGCAATCCCAGTGAAGCCAACCCCATAATTGAATTTTTTTCCCTCACGCCAACTGAAGGGGAGAGTAAATGTTGAGTATCAGCCCTTCAGTGATAGCATGGGAATGACTATTGAGATATGATCCCACACCTAACGCTTCCACAGGAGGTTCTTGTGTTGCTACCATGTTACCATGATGGCGCGGGACACAGCAGTGGACAAATTAAGCATATACGCGTTGGTTTTAAATTCATCGGTTCACGTAGGTTCTCTATCCGCTGCATTAAATACGTACACACTCCACTGTCTAATAGTAAACCGTCATAATTTTAAAATGGGAAGAACAAGGGTTAAGAAAAGAAAACATACAGTTTTAATGCAAAAGGACCACACCTACACCACTGGGTGGACCGCAACCCCATAAGAACATTAGAAATAGTCGAAGTAGTCCTGTCCTAAATGAAAGTATCTTCATCCAAATGATTAAAATGCATTTCACTCATACATGCGACGTTTGTGATAACGTTTGGTTCCCTTTTACTCTGTACCTTCTTGTCTACCTGTAAACCCGGCTAGATGTATTGGAGAAACAGAATAATCCATAGACATGCTTTCAATCTAATTAATTTATTAATTATTAACAATTATCAAGCAGACACAATACAATTCTAATTAAGGTAGATGAAATATAGTAGAGTGCGCAGGTGAGATTCTATAACACGGGGATACTTCTACAGAACCTCAACTGAATCTAAGATAGCTTAAATACGCTCAAATCTAACTACGTCGCACACTAATAAACTAGCTTCTACTTAATCAAACGCACAGTACCTATGCATCGGATTCCAGTATGCATCGGATCCTATACTGGAAACTTGCAAGCACTCTCTTCGGCTTGATCAAATGACGTTAGCTCCACGCTCTGTAATCTTTAACTAATTCCACTGCTTTTCAATCTTCAACTAACACTAATTCTAAAACTTTATGTTAATTCCTACTTTCACACTCCTTCAGCGTCTCAACAACTCACTTACTGGCAACTCGCGAAAACCGAATTTATATAATATACCTCATGTTCATAAATCATGTTCTCTTACTCGATGAAGGTTGGTTGAAATAAATATTTGGCTAAAGATATAAGAAGGATTAGTGGAATCGCGAATAGATCCGTCACGCGTTGAAATGAAAATTTTAAACAATGGAACAAAATTGTATCGACTCCTTCAAAAACATTGAAACTTTTATAATTTCACAAATTAAATTTCCTACTTAATATACTACTACTTTAAATAATAAAATTAATTTAACATTTTTAAAAACACTATAAAAATATCTGATAATAAATAAACATACACATTGCATTAAATAATTAGAAGTTTATTACATAAATTTGTTCTTTCTTACGAAAGTACTCACAGATTTTTATATTTTATATAATACTCGGTGATAAAGACGTTTGAGTTTTCTCTCATTATACCTTAAATTTATTTCTAAATGAATTCTTTCAATTTCTCTACATTAAAATAACGAACACCATTGTCACCTCAAGAGTAATAATAAAATAATAATCCGAGCCTTAAATGTGAGTGATAAAAATTACGACATATCATAATCATTGTTCTTTCCCATTTTTGTAACACTCCGGTTTTGATTGTGAAAGATTTCAAACTTTCTTTTAAAATTCCCCAACTAAGGATTTTTCTAGAAGAATGGCCAACTTGTGGTGAGAATTATTAATGAGTGAAAATTCCCCAAACTGTTACTTTAATTCAAGCGCAGTAAGTTGGAAAAATCATCATTAAGATCAGCTTAAATTTTACTTGCCAGACATTTTTTATTACAAGCGAAAAACGCTTTTTCATGATTACGTTAATTTCCCTTCAGGCACGAGCGTACTGCGAGTAGAATTATTTAGCTGTTGCCAACATTGCAGACCAAACTTTCACGAAACCTAATGAAGCAGAAAAAATCTGGGAAGGAGGATTCGTCTTTCATTATTATATCATGTCTTTCCCACAATTTAATTCCTTACATCTTGTGTAAAAATTTGAAAAAAATCATTAAAGTTTTTGATTTTATTTTAACTACTGCTCACGAAAAGCATGCGGTAATTTAAATAACTGAGTTTTTCCCCTTGGGAATTTGTTGAAATTTGGGTTAAAGTTAATGAAAAACATTTAAATCGAAGAAGATATAATTCTCTGCGGGTAAACCAGTACTTGATAAAAAAACGATGTTTTAATTAACATACAAGAACTCTATATACCGTATAAATACGTTTATTTACGATGGGAAAAATTTAATTTTGCAATTAACGACTTGGCCTGAACAGTATTAATAAGATAGCAAAGAAGATAAAAATGTGGAAGTATTTATTAAATATAATATATTTTTAAACATAACATCAAAGGTACTTCATGCATAAAAATTACAAGAAAATTTTAAATGCTTATTTTTAAAAACTAATTCATGA
>BMAO01032071.1:0-15704 GCA_019973975.1 Trichonephila clavata
AAAACGCCTGTGATCAACACCATCAGTAGACTCTTTTTAGAAGAAATTGGCTTGCTGAAATGAGCGATTCCTTCTCTTGCATTTTACTCGTTTGAATTAATAGCTGGTAATTATGTCCTTAATTTCAAATTATTTGACTTCAAATAATATAAATTATAGTCGACTCTCGCTAATTCAAACCTTAGATAATACGAACTTCTCGCTAATTCGTAGTATAGGCTTATCCCCTAGAAAAACTCTTGATATTTCGAACTAAAACAATACGTTTTGGTACATTCAATATTTCGAAGTAAAATCTGTGGCTGGCAGGAATAGAATACGCGATAATTCGAAGTGATCTTATAAAACTCTCTACAATTCAAACACTTACTATTTAGAGTTCTATTACAGAGTTCGAAGTTGGAGCTTACATCGTTTATCCGAATCAATTGGGACCGGACACCGTTCGGATACGCGATTGTTAGGATAACCGAAAACTGAATGCGATCCATGCAGTATATGAAACCGGACACTATACGAATATTGAAAATCATCAGATGCGGGAAACGTGCTTGAAGAAAAGGCAAAAATAGGTGCAAAATGTAGCAGTTTACCTTTATTGTGGAAAATAATCGCTTATTTATCGCTGTACACCATCGTTTTTTCGCTGCGAGTTCTCTGATTCTATCGAGCAGCAGTAGTTGAGTAGGACAGCACTCTGATTGTTGTTCGTGTCACTCCATAGCATCTCTAACGTAGAAACGCGTCAGCATTTGATGGACCCTTGCTACTTTCGTTGTTGTTGCTTCCCGTCACTTTTGGCCTCTCGCGAAATAACTGTTGAGCACATTGCACTGTCGAAAACGTATCCGGACTTTGGTTCGAATATTTGACGCTCCGGATAATAAATGTTCGGATAAACGACGTTCTACTGTATTTGTGTTGTATTGTTTATGCGTGTCTACCCTGCAATGTAGTCCCTTTGATGATTATCGGAGTTGACTACGATAACTCTGACAGAAGCTAAAGTGTCACTAAACCAACTAGGCAACTTTTTCCTTGAAAATCATGTTGATGCGGACATTTTCAAGCTCATTTATTCTAGAAAAATCTATTGACAAAATTAGATTGAATACCATAAAACCAAAAAAGAGAAGATTTTTTCGTCAAAAAAAATTATGTACAGTGTAGGTTTTTTTAATAGTTCTTTTTAATACATGTATTCTTATCATACAGGACTTTTATCTAATATTTATACTGTATAATAAGTACTTTTTAAAAATACTTTAAAATAATTTATTCATATGTACAATTATTGCTTTATTACGTAGTTTCAAATTTAAATGTGTTTGAAAAAAATTTCTCTTCGTGTATTTTGGGAGTTACTTCCTACCCTCTTGATAATTCGAAGTTTTTCATTGGTCCCTTCAACTTCGAATTATCGAGAGTCGACTGTATATTGTTATGCTGCCTTTTTGTTAGCAAGAATTATTATAGTTTTATAGGTGTGTATCTATGTGGGAACAATTTATCTTTTTTAATTATAATTTTTACTTTGAAGAGAGGGGCAGCATTTTCCATTTTTGTCCGGGGTGGCAAAACTGCTAGAGCCGACCTTGGTGGGACTGAGTTATTAACAGCGTAAGTTGGGATATAAAATTTCGTACATAAATATTATTTTAGTTGGGGCCGGAGACGAAATAAAATGAGAAGAAAAAATTAAGGGAAGGGCTTAAGCTATTAAGTTTGTTGAAATTTCAAATAATCAAAAGATTAACCAATCCAAATTTTGATTTCATCAAAATAGCATTCACAAAAAAATTTTAACTTTTCAATTAATGAGCAATTATTTTTTTCTCTATTAGTTTTGTAATCTTTAAGAACAGAAAATTTTAAGTACTTATCTTTTACTGCAATTGTCAGTCTGAATTAACAATTCTAATTTTCCTAGACTTAACCTTGACATCAAATCGAGAAGCCTTTTTAACGACTTTATCATTAGCGGGGTTTTGAATTTCCTTAATTTATTTGTTAGTTCTTGTTTGAGAGTTAGTTTTAAAAGAAGTTTTGATTTTATTTCTTTCACTAATAATTTCCAAGGAAGGTTAGAAAATTGTTTCAATAACGGTAATAAATCATGTGGAGAAACAATGAATCTTATGAAGATGACACCACTGCAAATATTTATCCGCAACGTGATGACTTGTCAAAAATTACCATGTCTATAAACGACTCATGGTTTCAAGAACTCCAGTAGAAAGTTTTACCCATTACAATTCTCTCTACTACGGCATTAATTCAACAAATTGACTATTTCAAGCGAATTTCCAGTTTTCTCGACATTTGTTTATTTGCAATCCCGTTTCCGCTTCACTTATTTGAATATTGCGCATTTTAAAATATCAAGATAACATGTGTTCTGAAAACTATGCTTTGATAAATAGGAATGCTTTCATTATACAGCTCATTGCAAATTGAAATTGATGTATAAAAAAAACAGTTTTAACTTAGATTTAACATGTGATAACAGATTAAGAAGCTAATATATTCATTGAGAGACTTTAAAAACGGCAAGAAATTCGTATACGTATGCAAGAAAAAAAGAAAAACTATCTAGTGCATTAAGTAATTGAAATTTCAACGAGTAAAAGAGTTTAAATTTTAAAAAATGAGGTTCTACGCACTTTGCTACAGTGCCAACGTTCAGATAACTCACCAAGTTGGCAACCCGGATTTCGCATGTGTCGAACGCGCTGAATTGGCAACCATGTTCATATAATGTCGCCAATACGGTTGCGATAGTACATAGTACCAAAAGGATTTTAGGGCTAATATCGCGAAGCAGTAGATCATTTGTTTTCGCAGGGTTGACTAATGCGAGGAATAATAAAATAGTTAAATAATTTTTTCTAAAATTTGAATTCATTGAATATTTAAAATGAGTTTTTAATTCATTAAGGCATTTCCTGAAAGATAAATTCTACGTTTCTCTTATCTGATATGAAAAAGGCTTATAAACGTAAAGGGGCAATTACTTAAGAAACTTTAGTTTCTGAGAAACAAATCAAACTACAAAAAAATTGGGATACCTATGATAAAAATTTAAAAAATAAGTAACATATAATAGGTATACTTTATAGTATTAACTAAGACATTAATGCATCCAATTTATAAAAATTTCAAATGTAATTTCTTAAAAAGGTAATCAATGTAAAGGTTACTGCTTTTATAGGGACGGGAAACTACGTGGTACTCTCCGTAAACGATATAGGTACTTGCGAATTTACTGCCGACAAATTTCGTCAAACCATAAGACGTCGCCAAATACCGCGATACACAACCAATAGTGGAAAACCTTTTACATGTGCGATCAAACATAAAATAAAATGACATTTGTGGTGGCGTTTTTTGATTTGGAGAAATTAGTTGACGAAATAATAAGTAAATACCGCGCTATAATTTATATCGAAGTAATATGTATTGGTGTGTGCATATTAGGAAAAATGAAATTTTTTTAGTAATCACTCCCTTGTGCATGAACTCCAAAAGGGTCCAGTGACCGAATAAGCCGAGTGACCACAGTCGCAACTTGCTATCGGCATTTGCTGCTCTCTATTCATAATTAGAGTCCTGGTTCCATTAAAGATATGCCGTATGAAGGAACTGATGCATGTTAAATATTCAAGGTCAAGTCTTCACGCTGACGTGGTATGAAATTCGAATAGGCGGGGGGGGGCACTCGGGTACATCCCCACTACTTAACCCCGTGGTCAAATTACGAGATCGATCACCACAGTAGCCCTCATGTAGCTTCCAAAAGGCGTTGATAACACTGGCGTAACTAGGTTCTGAGTGAACCCTGTATCAAAACCCTTAGGGGGAAGGGGTATTTGGAAGGTCCCTTAACACTTTGTGGTTTTCACTTAAGCATTTTGGGGTCCCCGTAAAGCTTGGGGCCCGTATCATAGATACGGCGGTAGCTAACCCCTAGTTGATAAGCAGTGCCGATTTAAACTCATTTCGGCCCTGGGTGCAGAAGATCTACAGGCCCATTGGCATTGGATGATCGAAATTTATAACCAGAAATATGGTTTCAGCTTATCGGGCCTTCTGGGTTCCTTTCAGGCCTCGGGCAACTGGGCTTGCGCTTCGAGTGCCCAATGAATAAAACCACACAGTTGATAAGTAATCAATCTGAAAAAAAATCCTGTCATATCATTTGGCTTCAGGGCTGCTTCTAAGTTCTCCCTATCCTAGTTTTCTAAAGTATACCCAATTTATTTTTAACCTACGAACAAATTACTAATAACCTTTGCAGGAGACGAAACCTCTCGCAGCTGGTTCTTAATTCGGAACTATCTCCCGCACGCTCGCTACGGGAGGAAGTTCTGAAATGGGCTCTGATGTAAATAAGATGCCCCCCAATCTATTTCCCTGTCTCTTTCCGGTTTTATTTACTTTATGAATAGTCTTAAATATGCTTGGACTTAAGCTACAGACCAAACAGAGGAAGTATTATACCAAACTTTTTAAAGAATTCGAGAGTTGTTTCATTAGTAGGGCAGAAGTGATACTTGCTATGTTTGGAAATGAGAATCTCGCTTTCAAACATGGCAGCCGCTTTAAAGTTTCCTCTTTTAAATAATTTTCAGCTTCCTTTAAAGATCAGTCCTTGAGTTAAAGCAATTTCTTTTATGCATATCTTTTCGCGAGAAAATGACTTCAAGCAAGATGATTCTTTTTTTCTTCTAGTTTAAGAATGAAATTTTATTTCCGCTCGGTCATTGTTGTTCGGTGGAATTTCATTGGTTAGACCTTGGACGCGAATTATTTTCATCAGTTTAACGAATGTATTCTATGCACGGACGAAAAACAGTTTAACTTTTGAATACACGTGTAAGCTTTCAATGTTGATTAAGATGCTACTGTGTTAGATAACTTCTAATTATTTATGCAGCAATAAGACGTTGAAATGCTCAAACATAAATGCATCGTTAATTATCCTTATATATGGAAAGAATGATCAAAATTATTTAAGTTGTACATTTATTAACACTGTTTTAATGAAAAAAGATTTTCCGGGAGAATTAAAAGATTACTATACTGCGTTTTTCAGAAATAAGGCTAGATTTACGTTTCTTACCAAGAAAATGATGCCCAAGTGCCCATGGTTGCCATGTCGTTGTCTGTTGAATCGTAGGTTCTAGACCTGGTGTCACTAAAAACCTACCACTTAGAGGAAAGGACAGGCGACTAAATGTGTTGACGCTCACACACGAGTCACTATGTCACGCAACGGCACATGAGCTCAAGTCCTCTTGTTGACGGGCTGACTGTGGTTGAACATTACGTGATCCACGGTAGAGATCTTTGTAGTAGGTCATGTGGCCGCGGTAACCAAGTACTCAAGGTATCGGACTCGTGGCTAGCGTGTCATGAGTTCGAGCCCAGTACCGCTGAAGACCCGCCATGTAGGGGAAGGATGCCCGTTAAATATATCGAGAGCTCAAATGTCCTCCCATTGATGTAGTATTGTAGTAAGGAAAGGGGATGCCAGCTCAGGTGTCGTCCTCGTCACTTGACCATGGTTCAAATTACGAGGTCCGTCGCCAAAAACCCTCGTGTAATTGAACAGTGTGACATCAATATTTTCTCATTCATTCTCATTGTAGTGTGTCATTAATAATAAACTCTAAAGCACGAAGAGAAGGCCTTATTTTCAAGTAAGAATCATTTTTTTTCAATCTCCATATTATATATATATATATAATATATATATATATTATATATATATACACAAAAAAAAGATTTACAATCTTTAATTGTCATGTGCTACAGCAAGAATGGAGAAGCTACGGCCAGAGGGTGCACTTTTGCGTTTTATTCGGCTCACCACACATTTTTAAACTATATTAAAAAACTTAATTTCAGTGCTTAAAAAAATTCATTTGAGGGCTTATTATATTTTTGTCAAAAACTGATATTTTTTTCTTCTTCAATGGCTTGACAACTCTGGGTAAGCTCTGGCCTTCTCCAGAAATTTCTCGGATTTTATTTTACGATTAAATTTTTTTAAAAAATACTATAAGAGAAATATTATTTACTTTCTGTAAAAGTTTATCATGCATTCAATAATGCTTGTTTAAGGTATGTAACGATCCTAAATTAATGAATTTTGCTAAAAATTGACAAAAATAATTTGATTTTAGTTTATAGGCCATCTTATTAGCTTATAAAAATACCAAATATATTATTTTCCGTTCTCTAGAACAAAAACTACGAGTTTTTTTATTAAAAGCAAATGCCACTACTTTAAGCAAGATATATCATACTTTAAAATGCGTTTTGCTCAAAATGTGGGTGTTTTTTTTTTTAAATTCTTAAACGGGGCCAACGATTGCTCAAAAAGTTTTGAAAATAATTAACTGGAATTTTTTGTGTATGTTCTGTATAACAGTAGTGTTTTAACCTTCAGATTTATCAATCACTGTTTTATTACAAAATTTACAGTCCCTTATGTGAATAGAATCGCTGTTATTTTAAGCAATTTCGTATAATAACAAAGATAAAGTGCTCTGGTTTTTGTAAAAATTAAAATCTCTTTTCCTGAGGGTCATTTCAAAATGATTAGCAAAGCAATACATTAAAATTGAAAATTTGTTCATAAATTTTTTGTGCAAAATGGGCCCCTTTACAGTGTAGGATTAAACAACCAAGGAGACTCCAAGGCAGTCGAATTCTCGGACCTAATAATTTATTACACAACATTTTAGGAATAGATTTTATTGCACAAATAAAATAACAAATTATCAGCAAATTAGAAAAATATAACTAAACAAAAATTATTTATTACAATCTGTAATAAAAACTAACTATTGCAAATAAAAATATCAAAAAATTTGGTTTTCTCAATTTTTTGGGGTTCTTTAAAAATCATGGGGCCCATAGGCAAATCGTTTACTCTGCCTAATGAGTAATCCAGCACTGCTCGTTTATGTAATTTTTTGTAAATTTTTACCCAATTTTTTCTCATTTTAGCAGTAATTTATTTTTCTCTTCTTAATTTTAGCATGTTTTTCTTAAAATGTATTAAATAAATCTAAAAACCACGAAAAAAATCCCCATATCTCCATTTTTTGAAAAAAATATCGCAAGTAGTTGGATACCAAATAATCAAATTTGTATGCTGTTAAATTTGTTTGATTTCACGTTGATTGAAACTCCATCTTGTGTTTATGCCTAAGACAACTTAAAAGACAAACATAAAAATAAAAAAAATTCTGAATTGCAAACATTTATATTTATATGCATATGAACAAAATGGCAGACGTTATAGCGGAATGCCACAGTAAAAAAAAAATGACTCACTAAGATTTAAATTGGAAATATAGTTGTGTGACTATTTATAGAGTGTATTCTTGAAAAGTATGTAATTTATCTCTTGTGTAAATAGTAATTGTAATTTTTTTTTAAATATATTTTGTGTATACATCTAAATATGTTAGTTATTAGGTAGATAAAATCGTTTAACTGTTGAATTCCATCATTAAGGAATTGTAATTATATATACATGAATGAGGCTCTTAAATTGTAATTTTTTAATGCATAATTGATTCATGAAAACTAAAATCTTTTATTTAAAAGAAATACTTTTACTGAATATTTCTCAAAATTTGTTTCAAACAAACAAATTTACTAATTACGCTCGACGGGCACTTTTCCGTTGAGAAAGCGAGGTGAATGGCATTTTCACCTAATTAAGCATATAAAACGTTTGCACGTTTAGTTACTTTTTGACTTTTAAAGAACTGGTAAGGTCGAACACAAAGCTTAAAATTCAACGAATGTTGCAACGGTCGTTCTTTCAAAACGATATGGAAAATGTTTTTAATTATCTAGAATTTTTGTAATCCCTTTGTTAAGGCTGTTTCGCTTTGAAACCCACACAGAAATGATTTTTAAACAAGCAGTCATAATTTTCAATTATAGCTGCCCGCGAGAATATTTCTTTATTCCAAGACTGAAAAAAAAAATCTTTGAATAACTGTCGGACACTTAACTACTTTAAATTAGTTACTTTTTCTTATCAAATAGTTTTTAGGCTCAAAATCTTTCGAGAAAGAAATTTCCCAAAATTAAAGAAGCTCTCTTAATTATAACACGTGTATTCTTTCTACCATGGTTCCAAATTATTCAATGTGTACGAAATTTTTCATTCAAAACGTAAATTTACAATGATGCTAAACCGCCCTTTCGATATAATCGTTAGCGACGATAACTGCTGTGAAGTAAGCCTGGGTTCGAATCCCGGAGAAGGCACGGATGTTTGTAAATGTATAGTGCCCCTCGCGACATGAGAGGGGGGGGGGACATGGTTCAAAATTACGCGGTCCGTCACCAAAAGCCCTCGTGTAGTTGAACAGTGTGACGTTAATATTCACTCACTCGCAACATAAGGGGGTACTCTAAATCTCCCTCAAGCCGCAAGTCCTCTTGTGAAGTTGGTGGAAGAAGAGAGGAGGGAGGCCCTTGACCACTCCCAGGGTGTTTTCCCTCAAAATTGGGATGAAACACAGCTAAACTGTACTATTACCTGAAAAATGTTCGAAGCTACGGCTAACGACAAGATTAAATCTCTAGCCTTTGCCGCGAAGAATTCCGCGGTCCTCAAACTGATACCGTCAAAGAGTTGGCATAAGAAACTACAACTTAAATGAGCCGTGAAATACATTTAAATATACAGGTAAAAAATATTTGACTTTTAAGCGGAAATTACCTAATTATAATAAAATGATATACATTAGAATAGATAAAAAAAAATCTATACATGTGAAGTCAAAATATATAGAATTTTATAGGGTATTTTTCTGCTCATTTTGGGTTCTATTTTGAAACAGTCAAAATAGAGCCTTAAGATTGGAAATTTGAGTTTTTATTGGACAGCCGCATTAAGATTTTCCTCTCTAATAAGGCTGAATTCAAGTTCCTTCAATTTTTCATGCAATAAAAAATGTAGTGCTCCCATTATGTAATCTTAAGATAATTTTAATTTAAATTAAATCAAACATGTTAAAATTACGTCTGTAATTATCTAATCCAAGAAACTTGTATTTTAAAGCCAATGTCTACTCTAAAAATGTTATGTAATTAATATTCATTGCATTATACTTAAATTATTCTAAGAAAATAACTAGGGCTTCGAACCGGAACTGAACCGGAAAAAAAATAGGGTTTAATTTGGTTCCATATATTCTCGGTCATTTTGTTACTAGAACCAACCAATCGATATTTTCTAATTAACATCAATCATATAATTATCATCATTGCATGTACATTACTTCTCGATTTTCTGTTTTGATGTTCATTAGTATTTTTCAGTTTCGCTTGAAACTATTGGAGAAGGCAGATTCAATTCAATGCAAATGAAGGAACTAGAAGGAATATACACAATAAAATTGAACCGAAACTGAGCTGAACCCAAAAACCGTTGTTTTTATCAGAACGAAAACCGGAACTGAACCGAGATGTTTTCTTTATAGTTGAGCCGGAACGAAAAAAATTACTGTTCGAAGCCTTGAAAATAACTTATATTTTCTCATCGAGTATAAAGTCGTGTAACATTGTGTAAATGATTCAACAAAATAAGATTTTATTAAGTATTTCTATTGGTTATACTAGCGGTTTTTTTTATTTTTAATCAAAAAGAATTGCGATCGCACAATAAGAAAGTTCTAAAATAGTAATTTTATGTTAAAAAATAGCATGAGAGTTTAAATAATTACTTTTATTTGAACTAATATCTAATACAGCAATTCAATTTATATACAAAAAAATATTAACTAATTTACTATTACTCAAAAAAAATTCTCGTTTCTCTTTAAAATATTCATTTATATATTTCCCTTTCTTCTGCGGATTCATACAAACATTGAATGTAAAAACTGGAACAAGGTAGTTTATTTTTTACCACTTTTTTCTTTCTTTGTTCTCTCTATTCAAATAGAGTGAGTGAGCTTATTCACAAACGAAAAATTCGAAGTGTTTCATATGATTCATGCTGTGGTTTTCATGAGTAAGAGAAAAAGCAAAATATTTCATGAAATTAATTGAATAATGATTGACTGTTTCTGTGTTATGCTTTCCCGACTTCATATAAAATCACTCCTCTCCGTATACGTTGATATTTTTTTAACTTCAGCTGCCCTACTTTGGAATGAATTGAGAGGCAGGTGAAATTAATCTTAACTTTATTCATAAACACATTTGCTTTCGTCTGTCGTTTGACGAAATGGGAAAAGAATTTTTTTTTATCTATGTGAAAGAAAAAAATATCAGTTTCTATTTTCAATTCTTATAATAGATTCCTATGAATTCAATAAAACAGCGGGAAATCCGTTTAAATTCAGGTGTCATTTGTTTTCTCTTGATAAGCAAAATTTATATTTTTCCTTTAGAATGAGATATTTAATTCCGATGGCAAGTTGAATTATAAAATATATAGAATGACATTTTAATTGTATCTTATCTTTTTTTTTATATTATAATGTTAATTTCGGTACACAAGACCGGGGATTCTCGAATTTCTGTACTCTAACCCAAAGGAAAAATTTTACGCCCCTCCCTGCAAAAAAAAATACACTAATTAATCAAATATTGACAATTTTATTTATTTTTAGTGAAATAATAAAATACAAAGGAGAAAACCTTTAAGTATTTTGTTTATTATTTTCTTACTATTATGTCTGTAAGGCATGACCTAGGTTGACCTATGGGAATCCAGCCCTTTCCAGAGAATTAGCAGCTAATTTAACTGAATTTCAACATAATTTTGCATCCTTTCTTTTTAAAGAATATTTAACATGTTGTGATCGGGATAGCTCTTCTTATTTATTTTTTATAACTGTACAACAATGAAGAATAGATATTGTTCAATAGAATTCTAACACAACTAAACTTGAAAACTATTTCCTTTATAAAACCAAAAAACTTTATAAAAAATATATCAGCTAGTGTGTAAACTTGCGAATAAAATTTTGAAATATTAGAGCAACATCTCTGCCATTTGTTAAGGTTTTATTTTTATTTTAAAATTTAAATTTTATTAAAATGTAATTTATTTGTTAAAAAGAATAATGTTTTTTGTTTGGAATTAAATAATGCTTAACTGTCACTGTTACGTAGAACTCGATCTTGAATATCACATTTTATTAAACTTTAATCGAAATGTTTTGAAACTACATCGTTAGATGGCAGCACGAAACTTAATTCTGCATTCAGAAGGGGAAGAAGAAAAAAAAGTGTTGCATTTTTGTGTGATGAAGAGAAATATTTTTGTTCGAGATATGAAAGGTTATAAGAGTTTTTATCACAAAATTCTATGAATTTATCCTGCGGAAAAAACTGAATACAGATAAATTTGACATTATTTCTTTTGTTTCTTAAAACATTTTTATTTACAATTTATTTCAATAAAATAATGTTAATCATCACCATTTGAAAACAAATTATTCTTCGATGCTTGATGTATAAAAATAACTTAGCAATTTTTTTCTAACTAATGGAAAATCTCGTTGTCCAAAAACGATCAGTGATCGAAATTTTATAAATTTCTTTATTGTTAAAATTAAACAAGAAAAATTTGAATGGAATGCACTTTCTAGAAAATACATTATTTGAATATAAATCAGGCATATAACTTAAGTACGAGACAGCTTAGATACTTATTTTTTTTTAAAAAAAATCTTCCTACTGAATAGTTAATAGTGCAATGAAGTAAAACATATAACATAAAACAAGGTCCAAGCAACAAAATTACCATAATGAATTTTCTCTCATAAAATTACTTGAAAATTTTGGGGGAAAATTGAAATTTATTCAATAAAACGCAAAACACAATTTTCTTAATCTGCTTTAAATTACATAATTGATTTTTTTATCTATCCAATCAACGTGGGCGTGGTAACCTAGTGGTCATGGTCAAGAACTCATGGCCAGCGTGTCATGAATTCGAGCCCTAGTGCCACTGAAGACCCCATGTAGAGGGGCACTAAATTTGTAGCGACTCAAAGCCCTCCCGTTGCTTTAATGTGATAATTTGGAAAAGGGGGAGGCACCAGCTCAGATATCGTCCTCCAAGGTTCGTTTGATTGAGGTTCAAAATTACGAGGTCCTTCGCCAATATAGCTCTGTATGGCTTTTAGGGTACGACGTTAATAAACACTATCCAATTAACATATGTGAATTTCAGAATCTCTGAACCATTCAACATTGTAAAAATATTGCTAATTCATACAGTTTTCTTTCAAAAAATTCTTTTAACTTTGAATTTGCATCAAAATTTCTTTTTTAAAAGAAAAATCGTGTATTGGTCCACATTTGTTAATCAGATCTTTTTTTTAATTTTTATTCAGTAACAATGTTATTTTACTATTCTTTAATAAAGTTTTTACCATAGTATATTTCCGATTTCAATGAAATAACTAATTTAAAAATTGACTAGCAGTATGTTGTAAAAATATTTTTTTACTTATATAGGATGGAAGAAGTATATGTCATCCGTCTTCGTGGTGTGCCTTCCACTTCCACATCTGAGTCCTCCACATCCGCCATCGACACCAACGATCTCATCCGTGGCTCGGTTCTCGGCCTTGGTGTCCTCCACGTCATATTTGGTCTTCTGGTCGTGGTCTTCGGTGTTTTGCGAACATCCATCGACGACGAACCGGCTGCCACTTTTTTCGGTACCATCTTTGGGCCCTTCTTCGTGGCAACGGGTGTCTGTGCCTTCTTGTCCTGGAGGCGCCCATTCAGAAAACTGAAGATGAAGGTATTTTTCTTCATGTCCTCGCTATCCCTCCTCAGTTCGGCTGCGTTCCTCAGTATATGCTTCCTGGAGTGGTTTACTATCACAGTGTGCCAAGGTCTTTGGGGACACCCCCCATGTCACGGCCAACGCCATAGTGGCGACAATGGGTGAGATGATTGTTGCCTTGCTATCTGTTCTAACAGCTGGTGGAGCAGTCTGGAAATTCTGGCAATGTGGTGCCTTCAGACCGACCACCGTTCATCAAAACTCTGCAAGACAGAAAGTGATTGTGAAGACGGACATTATTGGTGGACAATCCGTCGAAGGTGTCTTCGACGATGAAATGATTCGACACGTTAGTCCACACTGTGTGATATCCCTTCGTGCTGGCGATGGGCAGAGAGAGGTGATTAAGAAGGTGCAAGATTATTTGCATTCTCAAGACGAGCTTAGTTTCACGTTTTCTGACCCGAGCAGTCTCCACGATGAGCAGGACTTGGGTGTCGACTCTCAGAACTGGAGGAATGAAGTCATTCCAGTCACTTCGAGTCAGGACTCAGAAAACGGGGAAAATAATGTCGTTGAGAAAGATGATGAGTCAGAACAGACATTACCAGAGAAAGAGATTAATTCAGTTTGGACATTGGAAAATTAATTCTGTACAAAATGTTTATATTTTGAGTGAGAACTGTTTTCCGCAACAGTCGACAAAGTCAAAAGATTTTTTTTTTTCTACGCCATACATGCCGCTAATATTTTACTGTTCATGTGTTGTGATAAAGTGTGTTATTTTTAGTCAAATAAAGGATTTTCTTTCTTTATATAAATTTAAAAATGGATTTTTTTTTTTTTTTTTTTTTTTTTTTTTACCATTCTTCAAATGTGGGGAAGATAAGACATTTCAGAACTTTAAAAATTGGTGCTTCAAATCATAAAAAAATTCCCAGTTTATTTTTTTTCGTTCACTAGAATAAAAACTACAAGTGTTTTAGTAAAAGCATATGCCATACTTTAATACGCGATTTACTCCAAATGTGTGTTTTTTTTAAATGCTCAAACGGGGACAACGATTGCTCAAAATTTTTGAAAATGATTACATTTTTTTGTGTATATTCTGTATAATAGTAGTGTTTTAACCTTCAGATTTATACTGTTACTGTTTTATAACAAAATTTGCAACCCCTTATGTGAATATAATCACATTTTTTAAGCAATTTCATATAATAACTAAGAAAGTGTGTGATCGAGTTTTTTGTAAAAATTAAAATATCTCTTATCCTAAACGTCATTTCAAAAATTAATATTGGAACACATCAGAATTGAAAAACTGAAAATTTGTTCGTAAACTTTTTGTACAGAATGGGCCCCATTTATACTTTTTGTAAATGTTTACTAATTTTTTCCCATTTTAGCAAAAATAATTTCTTTTTCCCTTAATTTTAGCATATTTTTTTTAAAATGTACTAAGTAAATCTAAAAACCAACAAAAGTCCCCATATCTCCATTTTTTTTTTAAAAAAAAGTTGTAGCAAGTAGTCGGATACCTTAAGTAAATTTCCAATAATATAGCAAAATGTTACTTATAATCTGCATCCCCATTAAACCTCATCGCAGCAACCAATAAAAAATCATAACTAAACACAAAGTTAATGCAGACGAGCCTGGATCGCGTCACGTTTGTCTTTTTCTGTAGTAGTTTCATGTCCTAAATAAAATGTACTCGTATTGATTTGAATTCTCTCTTGTGTAACTTTATTATTTTGCTTCGTCTCCTTTCAAAATACATCTATTTCCTGTACAGTGTTTAGTTACGTGCATTGATTCATTTCATGGATTATTTTATTTAATTAGGACTCGTTAATTCAAGTGGTCTAGATTACTAATTAGTGGACGAGATTCCACTGCACTATTTTCTGTGTGAAATGTAACAGAGTCGAAAAAATTCACACTTTTCCAGAAAGATTTAACTACAACTAGCACAAAAAAAAAGACTTGTGGCTGCAGTAGCCTGGTGGTCATGATCTCGAACTCGTGACCGGCGTTGTCGAATCGCACTGATGACCTGCCGTATGCTGACAAACGTCAAATCTTTCATGGCTCAAAGTCTTCCCATTGGCGTGTTGAGGATATTAGGCGAGTGAGGTGTCGGCTCAGGTGTGTCGTCTTCGTCACTTGACAGCGTTTCAGAATTACGAAGCCCGTCGCCACTAGCCCTCGTGATGCTTTTAAAGGTGACGTTCATTAAACACTCAGTGCCATCGACTTAACATCTTAACAGCTAAATTTTATAATTATCTAGTTTATTTTAAGTCCAATCACGAGTTTGAATCCTGATTCTACTTAAAAGAGTAGTTCAATTAATAAGGGCTGCATTTTTAATCTCTAATGCAGTGCTTCTCTAACTTTCAATATTTGTAACCCAATAATCAATAATAATTTTCATCGCCTCCCCCCTCCACAGAAATAACAATGGATTGAATTCAACAATACATACTTTGAGATGCTAAAGCTACAATACGACTTTAACCTCTTACGGGCCACCGGCGTATAAATACGTCTTGCTCAACCAGTGCGTTAAATTCTCCTGATGTATATATACGTCTTTCCAAAGTACAACACAGTGGTGTAACGTACACATCCACAATCCCCGCATTGTGGGAGGGACCCAGGGACTCTAAGGGGCCCAAAGCTTGACTGATGCTAAGTACGTATTTGGGCTTGGGGCCCTAAACCTGAGTTTGCAGGAGGGACTTAATATTCTCCGTTACGCCACTGTGCACTGCTATACATAAAATTATTTTGAAAGCTTTGAAATGCAAAAACAGGACCTTGTCAGTGTTTGCGAAGGATACACTTAAATCAGGGAATTTCCTTATTTTTATTCCTTTTCTTCCCCCTCCCCAGCAATACATCATATACC